>JACCIE010000169.1:0-94281 GCA_018906755.1 Sycophaga agraensis | reverse complement strand
CTGCGTTATATTCTCTCTCGCTCTCGATCGCTATCGTTTTCTCTTTCTCCGAAATATCTCTATCTTGTCATCACGCGTCAGTGTGTAACTCAGAATAAAAAGTCAGTCGGTAATATTACTTGTGTTTGTGTAGTTTATTATTGCCTGTTTTCCCGTGACGTCGCGAAAGAATTCGAGTGTATCGAAACGGGACCTCCTCGTGAGAGTGTCTCACCCTCCACGAGACACAGCCAGGTGCGGGTTTGTCTAGTGCGGCACGCGTAGGCAAGTCATCTGGAGGAGAGTGCAAAAGCACCTGGCGCCCGAGTAGTACAAACCACTATCCAGGCGCGCTGCCTGGAATAAACTCCTCCAGAGGAATTTGCGCCCATCGTACGACTGGCATTTTCGACGCCGGATCGCGTTCAAGAAATAATCCGCGCGTCGCAAAATATACAACAACTTTAAAAATAAAACCACAGGAGCATTACCAAACTTCTCCCACTATTAAAAATCATTCAAGTCTAGATGTAAATAACGGAATTCTAATCTATAAAATGCTAATCAGACCCATCATAACCTATGCAGCCCCCATATGGGGAGGCACGGGAAAACAAACCTACAAACAATTTAAGCAATATAAAATCGTGTACTAAAACCATCTCCAATGCACCAAGATACACCAAATATCAAGAATCCACACAGAATTAGGAGTAGAATATATTAACAAGTATATTAAAAGACAGCCAAAGATTTATACAATAGAACACAAGAATCTCCACATATACTAATAAAAAATCTAGGAAAATATGATTACGACCCAAAAAACAAATACAGAAGATCGAAAGATTTTCCAGGCAACGTAAAGTTCACTTCCTTCCTTGTCATAAATAACTAATCAGATTTATTTACAGCTAAATTAAAAGGAATAATATCCCAGTCATTACTATTCACCTCAACAGACGTTTTTTCCAGCCGGCCCTTTTTTCTTCTTCCTATATTCTATAAAATCTTACTTTAAGAGATTTGTAATAGCTCCCGAACAAAACGTGACAATTTTCAATTTCGAATAAATAAAATGCAGTCACAGAACATGTGTAATTAAAAAATTAAGAAATTAATATTGTGTAATTATATGTAAAATAAAATTTCTCAATAAAAAATTGGCAAATCCCTTTAAAGGTTTCGACTCTTACTAGTCATTCCCGTACTTGTCAGCCGATTGAACTTTAATATCTCTTAGAAAACTCATAGCTCTATATTCTATCGTTCAAAAAAAGGTCCATTGAAGGTTCGTTGAAACATTTTAGAGATCATAAAAAAAATAAAAAATTATCAGTACACTTTGAAAGTCTGGATATATTTTTGTTATATTAATGTAACAAAAATATAATATGTATTACAATTTATGTAAATATTAAAATCGATCTCTGTTTTTTTTTCTCAGAAGTATTATGATTTTTTTAATTATTAATTATGTAAAATAGTATCGTTATTACCTTATTTCTAAAATCTAAAGCTCACGAGCTTTGAAGTGGTTCATTAAACAGATGTGACAATCTAAAAAATTTAAATAATGCAACTATTTAGTAATTAAACATAAAAATTACAATACTTAGAAAATAATATCGCACATTGAAAATCTAAAAAGTAACACCTAAATTTAATGTGTGCAACTTCAAAATTCTTAATCTGTTTTTCCTATCACTACAGGTCAAAAATTCTATTGCAACTGTTCTCCTCCCAACGCTTTACAAGAATACTATCTGTGTCAAAAATAAAAACTAACACATACTTTTTCGATATTTGAATTAGTTTTTATTTATCATATATTCCAATGCTCTATATTGCTAAAAAGCTTTTTAAACGATTACATAATGGCAGGAATATTGTACAAGTGTAAATAAAAAAAAAGAAAAAAAAATATTAAATTAAAATATTTTCTGAAAATTAGATTTTTTGTCTTTAATTATTGCAATCCAAGATTTATTTTTAGACTTCTTTATTGCTAAACTATTTAGAATAGTCAACTAAAATAGAAAATTAAAAATTTCACAAAACTTTGCAGTTTATTTTGTTTAAATGTTGCTAAAATGAAATTGAATTTCGAATTAAAGTAATTCAGACCCGATAAAATATTTGTAGAATTAAACTTAAAACAGTTCAGGAGCTTTGTAATGGTTTACAGATAACGCTGCAAATAAAGATTCTAATCCTCCCAAACCTTGCAAATTAATATGTGTGCATATGAATTTTAATGCATTTAAACGATTACACAATGGCAGGAATATTGTACAAGCGTGTTTTGAAACGTTGAAAACGATTTGTGGCCCTGAAAAGGGCCGATTGGTATTGAAAGATCGAACTATTGGCGAATTTAGGAGCTCTTTTCGGTCTTCTTGGGGAGGAGGACAGCCTGGATGTTGGGCAAGACTCCGCCCTGGGCAATGGTCACACCGGAGAGGAGTTTGTTCAGCTCCTCATCGTTGCGGATGGCCAGCTGAAGGTGACGGGGGATGATCCTCGTCTTCTTGTTGTCCCGGGCGGCGTTGCCAGCCAACTCGAGGACCTCAGCGGCCAGGTACTCCATGACGGCGGCGAGGGTAGACCGGGGCACCGGCTCCCACGCGCTCCGCATAGTTGCCCTTGCGGAGCAGCGGTGGATACGACCGACGGGGAACTGGAGTCCAGCCCTGGTCGAGCGGGTCTTTGACTTTCCCTTGATTTTGCCACCACCTTTTCCGCGACCTGACATGGTTATAGAATGGGTAGTACGACTGGAGCGCTCAGAAAACAAAAGGAGAGTAATGGTCGGACGGCTTCCGGCGCCCCTTTTATGCCTTCCAGCGCAGCTGCTCCGGACCCAAGGGGAACCGCTCCGCCCATATCGGATCGGAGCGGCTCATGGTTGGTTCGGGCCAACTGCCGCCTGCGTCATAAAACGAACGCCGAGCTCGGACTCCCCATTATTCGCTTGTTGGCTCTTTGCAGTTGAGCATCACAGCTAGCATTCATTGCCATGGCACCCAAAACTAGTGGAAAGGCGGTGAAAAAGGCCGGAAAAGCCGTGAAAAACATCACCAAGGGCGACAAGAAGAAGCGCAAGAAGGCGAGGAAGCAGTCGTATGCCATCTATATCTATAAGGTCTTGAAGCAGGTGCACCCCGACACCGGCGTCTCCTCCAAGGCCATGAGCATCATGAACAGCTTCGTCAACGACATCTTTGAGCGCATCGCCGGCGAGGCTTCCCGTTTGGCCCACTACAACAAGAGGTCGACCATCACCTCCCGGGAGATCCAGACGGCCGTGAGGCTCCTGCTTCCCGGTGAACTGGCCAAGCACGCCGTGAGTGAAGGCACCAAGGCCGTCACCAAGTACACCAGCTCCAAGTAAATCCGGCGGTCGACCATCTCGTCCTCATCACCAATCGGCCCTTTTCAGGGCCACAAACTCACTTAAACGTTCAAACCAATATATTCAATTTAATGTCATCAAAACATGAAGCAAGCAGAAGTAATAATTTGTTTAACAGTTACTATTCGTATTCCTCAAACATGGGTATTCAAGTGTTCCAAAATTCTAGGGCGAATCATTTGATTAATTTTCAAGCAATAACATTTAATAAGATTTTTTTTCTTTTGATGAATTATGCAATAAAATCAAAACCTTATTAAATTAGCGATTATCACCAATTCATCATTTGATTTAAATATGTTTATAACGGTAGTTTATAATGTACTTGTACTTGATATTATGAGACTCGTTATAAAAGCATCTGTTAAGGTTGATGTGGCAAATTGAACAGTTTTAATAATATTGAACATATTTTTACGTATTGATCAATTTTCTATTTTTGAGAATAACAATTATCTACTAATTATTAAATTACTATTGAAAAGATTATGCATATTTTGACAAATATAAAGTCCACGTTTATTAATTATAATTATATTTTTTATAAATAAAAAACTGTATTATAAAAATAACTGCTGATTTTGAAATTATTACCGAATTAACTAATATATTTTTTACTATTGCGTTGTGTATTAGGGTAATTGAAATAGTCTTTACAAGACAAGAGAATTTCAGCTAACACGGACTATTTATTTTTTCGAAATTTTTTAGGAATCTTCAACAAATGGTATTCAATTATTGTTTCGATCAGGTAAGTTGCATTTCATTAATAAGTTCAATATAAAAACGCGTTTATTATGTATAATAATACGCAGAAACAAAGACAGTTTAGAAAGTTGGAGTTTTATCTTGAGAAAAGGCGCACATAACAAGTAAAGCTGAAACAGCGGAATTCATTAATTAAATCAGATTTGCATTATTTCTACTAGGATAAGTATTTATATATTACTACGTGCTTTCTAATAAATAAATTCGTATGATCTTTCGTATAAAATGTTTTGTGGCCCTGAAAAGGGCCGATTGGTGTAATTG
Organism: Sycophaga agraensis; assembly: GCA_018906755.1. NCBI lineage: Eukaryota > Metazoa > Arthropoda > Insecta > Hymenoptera > Pteromalidae > Sycophaga > Sycophaga agraensis. The sequence goes on along the minus strand of JACCIE010000169.1, from coordinate 89,855 downwards.
AAGTTGGGGTGGGCTAAGAAGTTTAACCGCCGAATCCGTAAAGAGTGCGGCCTTGTCTCTTGAGAGCGTACACGACGTCCATGGCAGTGACAGTCTTCCTCTTGGCGTGCTCGGTGTAGGTGACGGCGTCACGGATGACGTTCTCAAGGAAGACCTTGAGGACACCGCGAGTCTCCTCGTAGATGAGACCGGAAATACGCTTGACACCTCCACGTCTGGCCAGACGGCGGATGGCGGGCTTCGTGATACCCTGGATGTTATCCCGCAATACTTTGCGATGGCGCTTGGCTCCTCCCTTTCCCAAACCTTTTCCTCCCTTACCGCGACCAGTCATATTGTCTCTGTCAGTAGCTGTATGCACGAACACAGAACAGGACGAAAGTGATGCCGACTGCGTTTAAAGCCGTAGTTTTATACCCCGGGGGCGCGAGCAGCCCCCTCCCAAACCCCTCGTTGCCGGTTACCAGACCATCGAGTTCCCCCTCCGCTGGTTTTGGTACAGTCTCGACCAGAGCTATAAGTAGGGGGCGACCTCTTTGGGGAACATTTCCCTTGTGTTTCTCAGACCGAGCGATTCGAAGTCTTGAGTAATGGCCCGTACCAAGCAAACTGCCCGCAAGTCGACGGGAGGCAAGGCCCCTCGCAAGCAGCTGGCCACCAAAGCTGCGCGTAAGAGTGCCCCTGCCACGGGGGGAGTGAAGAAGCCCCATCGCTACAGGCCCGGAACCGTCGCCCTCCGTGAGATCAGGCGCTACCAGAAGAGCACCGAACTCCTCATCCGCAAGTTGCCCTTCCAGCGCCTCGTCCGTGAGATCGCCCAGGACTTCAAGACCGACCTGCGCTTCCAGAGCTCCGCCGTCATGGCCCTCCAGGAAGCCAGCGAGGCCTACCTAGTCGGCCTCTTCGAGGACACGAACCTCTGCGCCATCCACGCCAAACGCGTCACCATCATGCCCAAGGACATCCAGCTGGCCAGACGCATCCGCGGAGAGCGTGCATAAGCCCTTCAGCCCAGTTGAACCTACCAATCGGCCCTTTTCAGGGCCATACATTTATCTAACGTCATAGCACTCTATTGAAAATATTACGCTCTCATATGTACACGGCATTTCCGTCTCGCGCATTGTCGAATTTATTACGTCATTATACGTTGTCAATTGGTAATCAATTGGCTATTACTACTGCAAATCTGATAATACATTAACTAATTTATTTATGCTCAAATTCAAACTACCCTCTTCTAATGCTTTGCGCATTAATTCACATTTTTGTATGCAATACAAGTTCCTAAGTTATGTAAAACAGAGTAACTAGCAATAACGTTAACACTTATGATCTGCACATAAAAATTCTTGTTACTAGCGCAACCCTCATTGAATTGTAGATAAGCCAGTTTAACAAAATAGCTTAAGTCGATAAGATCGAATTTCTTCCTAAGAAATGTCTTCACAATTATTAATATAATTATTGTTTAAAAAGTTTTGTTCTCCTATTCAGCCCTTTACATATTTAGCACTTTCTATATACATAGAATTAATCTACTATATAATTCTATCATTTACCTAACGATATTGTACACTTATGAAATTACATATTTAACTCGAATAAAATAGCCTGAAGCACATCTACATACGGATCATTGTTTTCGTTGCAGATTAAAAGCTTGGAAACGCTCGCAAAGATAACATTAAAAGTGTGTAAAGCGAGAAACAACATTTTTCGATATTTCGATTTGTATTAATTTATCGCATATTTTGATGTCTTGTATTTGACTAAAAAAGGAATATTATGTAAATATCATTTGTAATGTTCAAATTGCTTGTCGTCCTGAAAAGTGTTTAATGCAAAATCTACAAGTTGTAGTTAGATTATTACAGTTAAAAATTTGACTATATATTCAGCGATTCGTTTTAATAAATATTACCGTCTTTCTCTCATCTTCAGATACTTGCAAAACTTACTTTTAGAAACAAATATTCATAAGCTGTTCAAAATATAAGAATTAACAACTGCATTAAACATTTCATGCGTGCAATTCACAAATATTGAATTTTGACTAATTCTCTTTTTTACATCATTAAAAAAAAAATATCAACTATCTGTAGGAGAACTATAAGTTATTCATTATATTTTCATATCGTGTACACTAACGAGCATAACATGTATAATGTAAAAATTGCCTTCACTATTTAATTGTTATTACTGAAAGTCTGATCAAATTGTGGATAAACTACTTTTAATAAATTTATATAATGAATACAATCGCTTCTTTACCGAAAAATGTTTTGCAACATATTCTACCACCTAATTATTATCTAATAATTTATGACAATTTCAAAATTGAAAAAAACTTTTTGGTCACAAATATAAAAAATTATGAGATTTATCAAAATTAAAGAATAATTTTATGTGAAATGTAAAATACTTTAAATGGTTGTAGTTGCAGCTTGCCGATCCAATGATGCTCGAGCCAATTAAATCATTAAATTTCCTGGAAAATTAAAGGTTTTAGGATACTGCTCAACCCTTTTTCGGATTAAAACTTTCTACCGTTACACATCTTGTAGAAATATTAATTTTCTTTACTATATGATATTTTTCTGTTTTGTTAATAATAAAAAATTGAGAGAAGTAAAGTGTAGATGACACAATATCCAACATTCAGCCGGATATTCAGCAAAAATAGCCGGTTAAAAGTCACTATTATTTAAAAACATTTTTTTACTCTTTACTCGCACGGCCCCTATTCGTCAAAACAAACGCGTCGGATTCGCAACAAATATTATTTCAAATTAAAAAATATATATGTATATTTTTAAAAGTCTAAGGTTAAAATTAGTATTAACAAGAAACGTTAATAATTAGTAACATAAATATATTTGAATTGAAAACTAAATTCTAAAATTTAAAATATTATTGTATTGACAGCACTATAACCGAACATAATTAGAGTGACGTGAAGGGCGAGGTTGATCGAGCTAGTAAATCTGATATAATAATATTTATGTAATATTTTAAAAAATGTTAAATTAACAGTAATTAACAATCATGGAACAAAAATCCTTTATTTCCATAATTATTGCCAAGTATTTATTTTCTATACCAATTGGCCTTTTTTAGGGTCAAACATTTGTCTCGCGTCATAGCGCTCGATTAAAACATTACATTCTCTCATATATACAGGATATTTCCATGCTCGTACATCAACGAATTTAATACGTGAATACTTTGCATAAGGTAAGTTCTTAACGAACTGACTATTACTACTGCAAGTCTGATAATACATTAACTAATTCACTTATATCGAAATTAAAACTAACTATTCCTTCTTTGATAATCTTTTACACATTAATCAATATTTTTCAATGCAATGTAAGTTCATAAGCAATGTAAAACAGGAATATTATAGTTTTTAAAAAAAATTTAAAAATAGTTTTCTAATAATGTGTGACAATTTCAAAATTGAAAAAAACTATTTGGTCACAAATATAAAACATTATAAGATTTATCAAAATTAAAGAATAATTTTATGTTAAATGTAAAATACTTTAAATGGTTCTAGTTGCAGCTTGCCGATCCAATGATGCTCGAACCAATTAAATCATAAAATTTCCTGGAAAATTAAAGGTTTTAGTATACTACTCAACCCTTTTTCGGATTAAAACTTTCTACCGTTACACATCTTATAGAAATATTAATTTTCTTTACTATATGATATTTTTCTGTTTTGTTAATAATAAAAAATTGAGAGAAATAAAGTGTAGATGACTCAATATCCAACATTCATGCAGTCTTTGTATCGCATAAATTTTATGATAAAATTAACATTCTTGTAAACAATACTCAATTAAAGAGTTTATATTGATTATAGATTTTTCAAACTAATTTGTACACGAAAACATTTTTTTCTTTTTAACATTAAATGGGTCACTAAGTTTAATTAGTATAAAGTATATACTGCATTTGTAACAAGTAGTCGAAATCTGAGTAAAACGCGCTGATCATCATTCAAAATAATCGGGGATGCATTGTTTATAGTCCGATATGAGTTAGTGATCCCGTTATAACTAAATCAATTTTTGATAGTAGCTATGCATCTCCGTGAAGCAATTGAAGTGTCCGTTTTTAAAAATGAGACGAAAGATTACATTCAAATACAGTTTTTTAATGAATTTTTCTTTGCTAATCCGCTTTTGATTATTTTACAAAAATGCGTGTTATATCATGAATGCAGAACTTTTTCGTTTCACCTACACGATACAACGAAGATGACCGTCGAGAAAAGCAAGTATTCCTGATGTGGGCCAATTCGTTTTACATACTCTCCGGAAAACAGCTTAATAACATTAATTGCAAAGCTATTACAATAACAAAAACTGTTTTGTCAGCAGGAAGAATACTTTGGCTTTCGTATTCGGTGAGACCAGTGGTGAAATGTTTGTTGCTAAACAAATTAATGGCACTTTTTGGAGCAATTTTCAGTACTCATAATTGACTTTGTTGCTGAAATGCATGATTTTACTCAGCAGAGATGGTAGGTGTGTCCGATCTGCCTGTCACATTGGATGCCGCGAGGTACAGTTGACAAGCTGAGTGGAATGGCATTAGCCAGGTGAATGTTTAAAAGAGGTACGGAGCGATAATAATTGAGCGTCGTAGTAATCCATGGGGGCGAAAGCCAAGGGAAGAGAGACCGCGACCGCTGGGTCTCTCTCCGAGGTCCGCGCGCCGCACATAAACCAGACGTGGCTACCCTGCTCGAAACATTCTCTAGAGCCCCGTGACAGGAGCAGCATCGAAAGTTAACCTCAGTAGCTCGCAGTCTGATTCGAAGATGAGCGACGCAGCAGTGGTAGCACCGGTCGAGGCCGCGACGGCGGCGCCCAAGAAGCCCGCAGCCAAGAAGGCGGCGGCGGCGAAGAAGCCGGCCAAGCCCCGCACCCACCCGCCCGCGGGCGAGATGGTCCTGGCCGCGGTGACGGCCCTCAAGGACAAGAAGGGCTCGTCCCTCCAGGCCATCAAGAAGTACATCGCCGGCACGTACAAGGTGGACGTGGACAAGCAGTCGACCTTCATCAAGAAGTACCTCAAGTCTGCCGTGGAGAAGAAAGTCCTGGTGCAAGCCAAAGGCACCGGGGCCGCCGGCAGGTTCAAGCTCGGCGGCAAGCCCGAGGCCGAGAAGAAGGTGGCAAAGAAGCCAGCGGCAGCCAAGAAGCCCAGCACCGCGGCAAAGAAACCCGCAGTCAAGAAGCCGACCGCCGCGGCCAAGAAGCCGGCCGCAGCCAAGAAGCCTGCCTCGCCCAAGAAGAAGGCGCCGGCCAAGCCTAAGGTCGCGAAGCCCAAGTCCCCGGCGAAGGCCAAGAAGACCAAGGCCCCGTCGGCCACCAAGGCCAAGGCGCCCAAGCCCAAGAAGGCGACCGCCGCCAAGCCCAAGGCCGCGAAGCCCGCCAAGAAGTAACTTGCTCCACTCACAGATCGCGATGGACCCTTTCAACGGGTCTCCCCGTACAATCGGCCCTTTTCAGGGCCACCAATTTTTTTCAAACGTCAGACCAACTGCATTTACCCGATTGTATCATCTCACCCTACTGCTGCAGCGTATAAGACAACTGAGCATTGGCCATCTGGCTGCTCTTCTGCGATCGGCCTATCTGTTTTCCCTCCAGTTTCCCCTTGTTCCCATGTTCCAAGCGATAGTACCTGTCCTAGGTAGCGAGTCAAGGGCGAGTTCCCAAGGACCTTTCAAATTTTTGGGTTTTCTCATTTTCTATAAAAATTGCTTCAGTGATAAGCAAACTGTGATTGCAATATTTAATTTTGATCTTGATGCACTACGTTATTGATACATACAAATAGGTTAAATACAATACGTTTGCCTTGTTTTGTATACTTTTGCAGAGATCTTTAACTTGAGTAAAGTAATTATTGCGCAGATCCTATGATCGATTATATTGTTATTTTGGTTTGAATTAAAATTTAATACGCGATTGTGTTTAGTTTAGTAATTATAAAATGCTTGAAAAATTGAATATTGTAGTTGATGTCCAATCCACTCATGATATTTTTATAACAATCAGAAGTAGTACATTAGGCCAATAACACATTATATCAATACATAATATGCTTAATTTGAATGCAATCATTATTCTTAATTTGTCATTAAACGATGGAATTTGATTGAGGTAGAAAAATATTTTATTTTAAGGCCGTCAACGTATTTAACAAGTAAAATTAACCAATTTTACCAAAGTAATAGTCAGAAATCGAATCGTAATTACTGATTTGCATAAATCGCATGGTTAGAAAATATTTATCAATAAACAAAATTAGTTAAATGTATGGTTGTTTAAACAAATTTTATTATATACTTTTATATCAAGTACAAGTACATTATAAAACTACCGTTGTAAACATATTTAAATCAAATGATGAATTGGTGATAATCGCTAATTTAATAAGGTTTTGATTTTATTGCATAATTCATCAAAAGAAAAAAATCTTATTAAATGTTATTGCTTGAAAATTAATCAAATGATTCGCCCTAGAATTTTGGAAAACTTTAATATCCAAACTTGAACGTTTGAGAAATACGAATATTAACTGTTAAACAAATTATTACTTCTGCTTGCTTCATGTTTTGATGACATTAAATTGAATATATTGGTCTGAACGTTTAAGTGAGTTTGTGGCCCTGAAAAGGGCCGATTGGTGATGAGGACGAGATGGTCGACCGCCGGATTTACTTGGAGCTGGTGTACTTGGTGACGGCCTTGGTGCCTTCACTCACGGCGTGCTTGGCCAGTTCACCGGGAAGCAGGAGCCTCACGGCCGTCTGGATCTCCCGGGAGGTGATGGTCGACCTCTTGTTGTAGTGGGCCAAACGGGAAGCCTCGCCGGCGATGCGCTCAAAGATGTCGTTGACGAAGCTGTTCATGATGCTCATGGCCTTGGAGGAGACGCCGGTGTCGGGGTGCACCTGCTTCAAGACCTTATAGATATAGATGGCATACGACTGCTTCCTCGCCTTCTTGCGCTTCTTCTTGTCGCCCTTGGTGATGTTTTTCACGGCTTTTCCGGCCTTTTTCACCGCCTTTCCACTGGTTTTGGGTGCCATGGCAATGGATGCTAGCTGTGCTGCTCAACTGCAAAGAACCAACAAGCGAATAATGGGGAGTCCGAGCTCGGCGTTCGTTTTATGACGCAGGCGGCAGTTGGCCCGAACCAACCATGAGCCGCTCCGATCCGATATGGGCGGAGCGGTTCCCCTTGGGTCCGGAGCAGCTGCGCTGGAAGGCATAAAAGGGGCGCCGGAAGCCGTCCGACCATTACTCTCCTGTTGTTTTCTGAGCGCTCCAGTCGTACTACCCATTCTATAAACATGTCAGGTCGCGGAAAAGGTGGTGGCAAAATCAAGGGAAAGTCAAAGACCCGCTCGACCAGGGCTGGACTCCAGTTCCCCGTCGGTCGTATCCACCGGCTTCTCCGCAAGGGCAACTATGCGGAGCGCGTGGGAGCCGGTGCCCCGGTCTACCTCGCCGCCGTCATGGAGTACCTGGCCGCTGAGGTCCTCGAGTTGGCTGGCAACGCCGCCCGGGACAACAAGAAGACGAGGATCATCCCCCGTCACCTTCAGCTGGCCATCCGCAACGACGAGGAGCTGAACAAACTCCTCTCCGGTGTGACCATTGCCCAGGGCGGAGTCTTGCCCAACATTCAGGCTGTCCTCCTCCCCAAGAAGACCGAAAAGAGCTCCTAAATTCGCCAATAGTTCGATCTTTCAATACCAATCGGCCCTTTTCAGGGCCACAAATCGTTTCAACGTTTCAAAACACGCTTGTACAATATTCCTGCCATTGTGTAATCGTTTAAATGCATTAAAATTCGGCACAATGAAAAAAGTAAATTGGAAATTAGAAGTTCCTTTTTTTTTGCATAGTTAACATTAATGATAGTGAGGGTTGAGTAGTTTTAATGTGCAATTTGCATTACTTTGCTACAGGAACTCGTTTGAGTATTTAATATAAAATGTAGGTCTTTAAAAGTGTAAAACATTAATTATTAATATCAAAAAATTGTTTTAATAATCCAAGGTACAATACATCTCAATTTAAATTTAAGGAAAAACTAGCATTTAATTTTAATTCCATATCTAGAAAGAGCTAGCTCTGCAAATGATTGTTTGAAACCTTTATTTTTCTAAAAAATCGCATAGGTTAATCAGCTATTTTTGGTAAACTGCAATCTGAAATTGGTTATGCATTCAGTTTTTATATTAAATTATGCTGTACATTACTTTCCAAAAATTCTACAACCCTTTCGTTATTTTTAAGAAAGTAGCACTTTTCAATTTTGTAAATAGTCATATTTAATAAGAAAATTATAATAAATGCTTTGGAATAGGGGCGTTAAAAAACGTTAAAAATAACTTTGAGAAATTGCATAGCCATGCACATTACAGAAGAGCGATTGTATTGATTGAAAGAATTTTGTAAAAATTGATTGTAGTAGGTTTGCAGCAGTAATAGTCATTTTTTTGTGCACATCATAAATGTTAACGTTATTGCTAATTACTCTGTTTTACATAACGTAGGAACTTGTATTGCATACAAAAATGTGAATTAATGCGCAAAGCATTAGAAGAGGGTAGTTTGAATTTGAGCATAAATAAATTATTAATAATGTATTATCAGATTTGCAGTAGTAATAGCCAATTGATTACGAATTGACAACGTATAATGACGTAATAAATTCGACAATGCGCGAGACGGAAGTGCCGTGTACATATGAGAGCGTAATATTTTCAATAGAGTGCTATGACGTTAGATAAATGTATGGCCCTGAGAATGGCCGATTGGTAGGTTCAACTGGGCTGAAGGGCTTATGCACGCTCTCCGCGGATGCGTCTGGCCAGCTGGATGTCCTTGGGCATGATGGTGACGCGTTTGGCGTGGATGGCGCAGAGGTTCGTGTCCTCGAAGAGGCCGACGAGGCAACACAAGGGAAATGTTCCCCTGCTTTTTTTTTTGTGGCAGGTCACTGGGAGGTTTAAATCTTCAAAAGATACCCACGCGAACGGCATAGCGCCGGCGATGGGGGCCGATCGGATGGGTAGTGTCGGATTTTTACCGACTAAACACTCCACCCATATGGAGGGGCGTCAGGCCAACCGGCCTCTAGCCCCAAGAAGAAATGAGACATCGGAAGAAAGAACTAGGAATGGAATCAGGGTGGACAAGAGTTAGTGAGGGCTTCAGAAAGTTCCTACAATACGCAATACAGCGAAACAAGAGGCAACTTAGCTACCCAGTTTGCAGGGCCTGGTTACTAGGTCGTATGATTTAAAGGTATAGTTGAGGAGGGACTGTACCACAGGATTGGGCTGGTCGGCTAAAGAGCCGCGAAGAGTAGCCGCTCGTTTGGTGGCGGCAACGGCGAGAGTGGGGAGATCCGTCTCTCGAAGGATCTGTGCATTCCGAATGAACCAAGGGTAACCTAAAGTGGCACGAAGGAGCCGCATAAAGGATCCTTGGAGTAGGTTAAGTCTGGACGAGCTGTACCCCAGATATGGATAGCGTAGGTAGCAATGCTCAGAATTATGGCCTTGAAAGCCCGTAGTTTGGTTTGAGATGATATTTTCTTGTTGAAGAAAAAGGGTTTTAGGCTAATGAAGGCTCCGTTTATTTTGTTGCGAGTGGCTAGGATGTGGGGGCGCCAGGTAAGCTTGGAATCGAACGTGACTCCCAGGTATTTTACAGATGAGTTCCAGGGAATAGTATGATCGCCAATCTTAATAGGGGGAGAGAGATTGCGACCACGGGAGAAGAAAATGGCCTCAGATTTGGATTGGTTTATTGAAAGACGATTTTCACGATACCATGCGAGAAGGCAAGGGAGAAATTGGTTGATATGTCTCGAGGAGGAGTCAATTTGCCAGGAAGTGTTTACTAGCGCTATGTCGTCGGCATAAAGGGCTGTGGAGATACGATTGTGGATTGGGATGTCGCTGCAATAAATATTGAAGAGCAGAGGGACAGGCTTGGAGCCCTGCAGAACCCCGGCAGAAATGAAATGAGGATTGGAAATCGCGCGGCCCATTTTGACACGAATGGAGCGTTTGGAGAGATAGGACTGAAATGTGCCTATTAGGTAATGGGGAAATTTAAAGTTTAACTAGTTTGTAGATGAGGCCGTCGTGCCAGACTCTGTCGAACGCCTGTTGGGCGTCAAGCAGGAGCATAGCAGAGAACCATCTTTTGTTATAGCTATTACAAAGGAGTTCGGTAACACGCAACATCTGGTGAGTTGTTGCATATCGGGGGGCGGAAGCCGTGTTGGCAGTCAGGAAGAATGTTCTGATAGGAGGCATGGGAAAAAAGTCGTATTGAGAACACTTTTAACGACTTTGCTTAGCGCGCTCAAAAGGCTAATCAGTCTGTAGCTGGAGGGGAGGATAGGGGTTTGCCTGGCTTCGGAAGGTAGACCATAGTGGCCTCCTTCTAGGCGGGAGGTAAATACTAAAGGCGCATGATAGCGTTAGCGATATTACATATAGCAGTAACGTGCTTACGTAGAAGGATTTTAAGGACATTGTTCGTGATCCCGTCGCTACTGGGAGCTTTGCGATTTTTGAGTGTGCGCAGGATATTTGCAATCTCAGATGGGGAGGTGGGATGGAAAATTCCATCTGACGGGAGAAAATTGCTCACCGACTTTGAGATGTTATTGTGGAGAATGGAGTCCTTTGGGTCACTTGGAAGAGGAGAGCATTGCTTGGAGACGGAGGAGGCAAGAAGTTCGGCTTTGTCGTCGTCGAGATAGTATTTAGTACCGTTTTGCTCAAGTGCGGGAAGTTGGGGTTGTCGCGGTTACGGAGCTTTTTAACTACTTTCCAGATGCTCTTGGGGTGCTCTTTGGCCTCCTCGATAAAGTTATTGAAAGCTTTACTTTGGAAGTCGCGGAACGTTTCCCTGAGCTGTCTTTGTTGGAAGTTCAATTTGGTTTTAAGTGCTGGGTCGCGCGTGCGGTGCGATAAATCGCAAATCCCGGGACGAAGATTTTTGAGGAGGATGAGAGATGAGTCTCGGTTATACAAGCAACGAGAATATTTTGGGACTCGGGGAGATCCTGGAGTTCCAGGAGTTTGCCGCGAATGCATCATGCATTCCTGTTGAGAATAAGAAGGGAGTTATTATTATTATTGTTATTACTGTCCATATTTAGCGGGGTTTGGCTGTGTGAGAACGGCAAGGAGTGCGTTAGTTAGGGTTGAAATTGCGTCTGGATTGTAAAAGTGGCGGGTGGGTGGAGAGGGGAGAGAGGAGGGAGCAGAGATTACTGGAGGAGCAAGAGGTGCTGGTTTCAGCAGCTCAGCGAAAGTTTTATGTGCAGTGGGGCGGCGGAGAGCGGTTGGTGGGGCAGTGGGGGCAGAAGAGGGCGCCGGTCTAATGATGGGTCGAAATAGGGAGGTGGGCTTAGCTACAGCGGGTTTTTGACCGTTGTTCTGGGTAGAGGAAGATTTTGGGGCCTTTGCGCAGCCTCGGTAGGTGGCGCGGTGCTCGCCTTGGCAATTACCACAGTGAGGCTTAGCATTGGTAAGATCTTTTTTGGGACAGCTCGCGGTATGGTGGTCTTTTGCGCAGAATGCGCAGATCCATTTGGCGCGACAATAGTTTGCCGTATGTACAAAACGCATGCATCGTTTGCATTGCGGCGGGATTTTGTTTTTGATTCTTAAGGCTTCTACCGTTACTCTTCTTCTCTGGAAGCTTATTAACAAAAATGAGCTCGTGTGGACCTTTAATAAGAGCAATGATTCCTTAAACCTGGAACTAAGCGAGAATCTTATTTTGAACAGGTAAGAAACCTACTTTGAATTCATCTTAGAATTCATTCCTAAATATTCAAATAATAATTGTACGAATTTTCAAGTATACAGCATTGAAAAAGGCTTAGGTTTTTGAATAATAATACCAAAAGTCATGCCTAACAAGAGGAAGAAGAGTGACAGAGCTATCGAGTTGGAACAAATTGCTGCTATAGGAAAGAATCAAGAAGTCCTAGTCCTCGGCAAATACCGATATGTCGGACATAGAGCCCAGCCTGAATGGGTCAGCAAAATGTCACAAGATACGGCTAAGCGATATGAGATGGAAAAAATGGCTGAGTATGCTAAAAATACAGAATATATGAAAATGTAAATGCAAATGTCAGAATTAGCTACGATGAATGAAATGATTAAATTTTCTGAAATGTCAAAGTATAGTGATATATCAAAAATGAATAAATATTTTTAATTAAACTGAAGAATGTGCATTTAATGTGTAACAGAACATCGTCTAAAACAATATTGCTCAATTACTATTTTTATGAATGATTTGAAGAATATAATCTTTATTTCTGATAAAGAATAAGTATTATTAACAAGAGTAAATTAAATACTTGTACAATGAATGTATCACAGTCAGATATAATATTTGGCTTATCGATATTTGATTCATTTATACAAACGAATTTTTAGGAAAACTCGAAAATTTTTCGATACATATGTATGTATAAATAAATTAATATGAAGTAGAACATTATCTATATATACGTATATATATGTTTAATTAATAAAAGATAGATAGATAGATATAAATATAGTGATATAAAATGTATGAATACTTAAACTAAATAATTTAAATTAATATTACAAATAAAATCACCAGCTATTAACTTCAAACTTTACTTTGAAATTTTGAGAGCAGGATGCTGCTATGGTTTTTTGCGGAATTCATCTTTTATAGTAGGGTTACATATAAGATACATAGATATTACAGCGATTTTTAGAAATCTCGTCAAATCAAAAACACTATCACTACTTATGAGAGCAATGAAGTATTTTTGTCCCAGTGGTAGAATGTTTATTTGTTTGTTTATGCACTTAAAGTAGAGATAAAAATTAAAAGTTCTTGCTGTTCATAAAGCGCAGTCATTTAGTAAATCAACGAATAATATTTAACAAGCAAAAATAATATATAATTAAATGTATTAAAAAATTATATTTTGAAATTTTATTATTAAAAATATCTTTATTAATTTAATTAAATTTATAGTTTTAAATACTTCTAAAATGTGAAAAATGCACTATCTAACCTATATTTTGATATAAAATACTTTACCACACAAATGATCGAGTTCAGATCTTACAAGCCGAGTTCTCGGCTCTTTAAAAAGTAATATTATACACACTAGATTAAATACTTATAAATTCTATATTACACAATGATACTTTGTAGTCAAAGTACTCATATCATTGCCCTTCAAAGAATTCAAATTGACAGATAATTGCATAAATTTAAAAGGAGTATAAAAAAGTACCTATAAAAGTAAATTCGTTTGTGAATGGAACTATATATCACCATATACATTTTGCTACGGTATATTTAAGAGTTCTACCAGGCAGTGAAGTCTTTATGATATATCTTCTTTAAAGACAGATGTACCTGCAACAGTTTTTCACTTTAAAGAAATATGATCAACCGAAGCATAATCCTCGCCATAATCAGCAAATAAAAAAATACCTACAACAAACTGCAGATACAAAAATCCATGCAATTTCATAATCAAAATCACGCGTATCAATGGAAATTTTAGAAAACTATTCGCAACCGCTACCTGTGAAATATTTTCAAAGCGAATGACACGTTATTTGCAAATGCCTGGATCGCCATAAAAGTTTCAGATTGAAGGTATGGATTTGCATGTGATTAATACTGCAATATCCCTCGGTTGGTAAAGGGGATTCCGCGCTAATCAAGGTACCAGTCGTGTCGCGTCGGCTCCGCACTATATGTCTCTATCTCAACCACTACTAACCATAACGTCCCGTCAATTTCTACCTCCATCTTTTGACTGCGGCTTCTCCAAAGCGCTTATACAGACTCTGCTCGTCATTTTAATTTACTCGTCTCCGAATGTGGATAATGAACTCACAGTGATAATTATATATCTTTTATAAATTATTTATATTATGTATTTTTTAATGAAACACCTAGTTTGAAATTTACAGCAGTGGAAAAATCTGGCATGTACAAAAGCTAAATTTAATTTAATTCTTTTCAACTACATAAATGTATGAATGGTAAGTATTCTTAAAACTACATTTGAATTTAATATTACTAAGTTTTACATAAGATTTTTCTTGGTAGCAATAATATTACGCAAAATGAAAACAATTTACAATATACGCCAAAGATCAGCTTAAGCGGAAGTATACGTAATGCTCTCTATAATACAATGTACATTTACAATATAAGACCGGAGAATATTGTATATTAAGAGAAATTAATATATTCGTATAATATTATGATTATTTAATTGGCTTATATGATAAATTGTTTATTGAATGTTATGTAAAAACTATGCACTCCGTTTGATAGGAAAGAATTTACTCTTTCCAATAAGATCTCACACGTAATAGAAAAACAATATAAAATAATGAATAAAATAAAGAAATACTAATGGTGGTCCGATTTACACCATTAAAAAACAAAGCTACTCACTTAAAAGAGAAGTAAAACGATTTAATTTCTATACAACCGCTAAACCTCTGATCATAACGAATTTATAAAAAGAACCTAATAGCGTTTCCCCAAAAAACAGCTCCCTTGCACGTACAGGTTTCTACTGGTACCTGCTGGTACCTTAAAAAATATCACATTAAGCAATTGATTACTCCTTGCTATATGAAACTACAGTCCCCCGGACTGTGAGGGCTTAAGCCGTAAGGGATAATTAGAGATCTTTTTTTCGTATTGATTTGATAAGGGACAGTATACTGCTGGTTTTAAACCTTATTAAATCATCCGAATAACGATTTAATCTCAGTTAACCTCTGCCGACAAGTCATTATTCGTGTACTCACCAAATGGACAAGGAATCAAAGTAAGGGATAGAAAAGTTCATACAAGCACCTTACTTGTTTCCTCTTTACAAATGACTTGTAACGTAACGTAACTGTAAATAGTAAACTCATTAATGCGCAACAGTAAATCAGTAAATAACTTGTACGCGACTAAAATACGTAAATTAAGATTATTAAAATCAATAAATTTAAACTAAAATTAAAAACCGATTCAATTCTATTTTATTCAGAAGAACCTCCTCTTGCACAAGCTGAAAAGATTTTTCCCAGTTAGTAAAGAAAGTGCAATGCTTGGGGAAATCCATATGCCTCCGTCTTGGAGATAATCCCGGCAAGGTATATCATAAAATTGATTACCTTATTTTTGGACACTGTCCCCAGGCTATTGGGCGCAAGCCTAAAAATCGGCATCAAAGCCTTCAGTCTTTACTAAAGTTCTAATAACCGTATTACGTTTGTAATAGAGTTTTTCCAATCTTAAACGTATTTTTCCTTTTAAAATAAACAATTAAATACATTTAAAAATTATTAGACGTCACACTAATAAAATGATTTGCATATTTATAAAGCTTAATGATTGACAGACACCTGTGTACCAATTCCATTAAATAATGTAATTAAGATATTTTTTTTATTAAAATAATTTTTCCAAAGATAGTGATGTTAGCTTATTGTACTAATTATTAATAAAAAAAACATAGTTCAGCATAAAAATGTTGTAATTATACCAATATTCTCAGGATTCCATGTAAATGAATACACAACAATGAAATGCATTTGAAGTTCTTAATCAAAATTTAATTAATCGAAGATAGTATAACTTGTTTCTTCGTAATTTGTAGTATCGTACATATTTGCATTTACATATATGCAATATCCATATGTACACATTGCATATATTATATATTTGATTATATCGGTTCGGCTGTAAGTAACAAGTTGGCTGCAGGTGCTGCAAGCCTGCAAACTACAGGGTGACAAATGGTCACAAAAACTCAGACCGTCAATCAACGGACAGCGGACTGTCCTGCACTGTCTAAGACTGTCTGACTCGAGGTATCAACTATATAAAGCTTAATCCGCAGCTCTTTGTTGCGATTCCTTTAATGGATAAATATTCCGAATGATTCATAATGTGCACTTGTTTGTTGCAGATCTATGCAGATTTTTAATATTTGATCAGGCAATATATATTCTGTGTCTGTAGATATATGGCAATTGCGTCGTTTGTACAAAGGCATTGAAGTTGTTGAATGGAAGCTGCTCATGGAGTAAGTACAGGTTCATTAGAAATGGTATAACAATATTTAGAACAACGCTAACTTGATAATGGTTCAAAGGAGTTAAGCACTGATGAAATCGTACAAACGTGAATACGTGGAAGATGTCAAATCCCTCAACACAAGTAAATGTCTTGATTAGCGAGGGTATCAGCAACAGCAACCTCAGCGATAGCAACGTCGAGGAAGATGATAAAAAACTTCTTAAAACAAGATCATCACGTACACCGAGAAATAATTTTCCCTCCTATTCTAATGAAGATATTAGTGTTAGATTTAGGGTATTAAGTTATTCTAATTATTTGAACTCTTGTCAATTTCTTTTCGTTTTTTGTTATGCTGTAACTTTATTCATTTTTTTTATAGAATACTCATTTTTCGGGGAATAGCACTTTTCGAAGTATAATAGAGAGTGTTTCTGTTCGTCAAACTGTTAGATCTAATTCAGATCAAGTTACCCCAGGATCAACTAATTTTTTGTCAAGTAATTATGAGGTAAAAGTGTTTGACTGTGCAGCTTGAAAGTGTAATTTAGCATATTCTAAGTGGAATCATATTTTCAGAGTCTTGATTATGATCCTTGCGAGAATATTCTTCTCTTAGACGAAGAAAGAAAAAAAGGCTATAAATTTGTAGTAAAGAAAAATATAGCAAGATGGTTCATTTTTTTATTTATAGGTATTCTCACAGCTTTGATAGCATGCTTTGTTGATATTTCTATAGAACAATTATCGAAATTAAAATATGGTTGTTTAAAACAACGTATCCTTTTGTAAACTTAATATTAAGATTGTTCTAATGTATATTGATTTTAATTATTCTGTGTATTTTTCTTGACTTATTTTTCACAGTTATGGATAATTGTATGTACGAAGATAATGGTAATTGTTTATGGATTCCATTTATAGTTTGGACAATCTTAAATATTATTCCAGTTTTAATTGGATCAGTATTAGTAACATATATAGAACCCGTAGCAGCTGGTAGTGGTATTCCACAAATCAAATGCTATTTAAATGGAATTAAAATTCCTCGAGTTGTTAGAATTAAGACATTAGCTGTTAAAATTATAGGTGTTATTACTACAGTTGTTGGTGGTTTAGCTGGAGGAAAGGTATTTGTTTTTGTATAACTTAAAATAAATCTTTATAAGTAAAGAATTTGCAATATTTTCTGTAGGAAGGACCCATGATACATGCAGGGGCAGTGGTAGCTGCTGGCATTTCTCAAGGAAAGAGTACAACTTTTAAAAAAGATCTAAATATTTTTAAATATTTTAGAGAAGATCATGAAAAAAGGGACTTTGTATCTGGTGGTGCAGCTGCAGGAGTATCTGCTGCTTTTGGTGCTCCAATTGGTTAGAAAAATTTGTGTAATTAAATTCAACATTATATGGAGATTAAATGTAACTTTTTAATAAACACCTAAATTTTGTGATTGTAGGAGGTGTATTATTTAGCATAGAGGAGGGTACAAGTTTTTTCAACCAAAGCCTAACTTGGAGAACTTTTTTGGCATGCATGATCTCTACATTTACTCTTAACTGTGTTCTTAGTGCTTATCATGGTCATCCAGGTGATTTATCATACAGAGGTCTTCTGAATTTAGGAAAATTTGAAACACTTTTCTACCAAATTTATGAAATTCCACTGTTTATGTTAATGGGCACAATAGGAGGATTACTTGGATCACTCTGGAATCATTTAAATTATAAAATTACGTTTCATCGTATGAAATACATAAAAGCAAAGTGGATGAGAGTGATAGAGGCTTTAATGGTAGCTATAATGAGTGTTACCATGGGGTTTTTAATGATGTTTTTTATTGACGATTGTAAACCTTTGGGCAAGAATCCTCCTGAAAATCATATTCGAATGTACTGTGAAAAGGATGAATATAGTGTTGTGGCAGCTTTGTGGTTTCAAACTCCAGAAAGTAGTGTTCGTTCTCTATTTCATGATCCAAAGGGTATTATATTATATTAATATTTACATATTTTAGCTAATACTCATGTTTTTATTACAATATTAAATTAAAAATATTTTAGGTTTACATAGTGATATAACACTATCTGTATTTGTTATTTTGTACTTTATTCTGGCTGTGTGTACCTTTGGCCTCTCCATGTCTAGTGGACTTTTCATTCCTTCATTACTCATTGGTTCTGCTTGGGGTCGACTGATTGGATCAGGATTAGCAAAAATATGTCCTGATTGTGTAGGTTTTATAGTTCTAGATCTCAATAGCTATTAAAATAATGTTACTCACATTTAATAATATTTTCTTGAAGACCTTTGTGGATCCTGGGAAGTATGCTTTACTAGGCGCTGCTGCTCAATTGGGTGGAGTTGTAAGGATGACCATAAGCCTAACAGTTATTCTGATTGAAGCTACTCAAGGAATTTCTATAGGTTTACCAGTTATAATAGTACTGATTATGGCTAAATGGGTTGGTGACTTTTTTAATGAGGTGCGTTACTTTTTATGACACTATAATTCTAAAAAGAGGCAAATTTAATTTAAATATTGAATGTTTTAGGGTATTTATGAAATTCACATACAAATGGCAGGTGTACCGATTTTACCATGGGAAGCGCCACCCTTGTCAAATAATATTTATGCTAGTGAAATAATGAGTCATCCTGTAGTGGCATTAAAAACTACAGAGAATGTTGGTCATGTTGTAGAAATGTTAAAATGTGTAACTTTTAATGGTTTTCCCGTTGTCGATCCACCAAATGGAGACACGGTGTTTATATTTTTGATTTCATTTGTTATAAAAATGACTTTTTTTTTATAACAAACATAAAGAATATACTCTTTTTTTCTAGGACGAAATAAATTGTTATGGACGTTTAAGAGGATTAATTTTGCGATCTCAATTAATAGTTTTATTACAAAATAAAATTTTTAATGAATTCTCCGAAATATGGGAGAGAGATTTAGATGCTAAAATGTTTAGGAATGAATATCCACGATATCCTACGATTGATCAAGTTAATATTACAGAGGAAGAAAAAACTTTTACGCTTGATCTTAGACCATTCATGAATCCTACTCCTTATACACTAAAACATGTAAGCTTTACTATTTTAAATACATCTAGTTTATTAATAAGGTATAGTCCTTGTTCTTGCGCATAATTATATTTAAATAAAATAATATTTTGGTCATAATGTTAACAATTCTCTCTGAAGCTAAATCAATTTAACTGCACACAAGGTATTTAACATGTATGTTATACATACTTTTTTTTTAATTTTAGTCGGCAACATTACCTAGAGCATTTCGATTGTTCAGGGCACTTGGTCTTCGCCATTTGCCCGTTGTTAACGATACCAACGAAGTAGTTGGAATGATCACTAGAAAAGACGTCGCAAGATACCGCATTTGGAAACATCGAGGTCGGATGGGACTCGATGAACTTTCCGTTACAAATAAACTTTAAGCAAAACCAAAACAATTTAAAAGTGATAAAAAATTATGCTATTAAATGATAGTATCTATATTTTTCTTATATTTAATTACAAAGTTTACGCGATCGATTTATACTAAAAAATTTTTATAATGAAAAAATTACTCATGTTTGTATAATTAAAAATATAGACTTTATTTTACATAATATATGTGACTTATTTTACAATTAATAGTTTTAATTATTTATAAAAAGCTCCCATCCTAACCAGGACCACAATCGGAAAAACAAGTACACCGGGATGAGCATCAGAGCCAGTAGAAAATAATACTCATACGATGAAGAAAACATTGCATGTATCTGAAAAAATAAAGTACAAGAGATTCGTAGCGGGCGCAACGGACTAATATTTTACGCTGTAATGTTGCTCGAATCGCAAAGTGGAACCCAGTGAAACCTAATGCGTACGCAGCTTAAAAGTTGTCTATCTCGCAATTGCCTCGTACTCGCACACTATATCTATAACTTCGCGTAATGAGCGTGCAGGGGACAAACGTGTCTCTCTCTTTCTCACTCAGCCACGCGCACGATTGATTGCTCCAATACAGGTATGCTGCTATTTTGAGAGTGAGTCACCTTCGTAAGCCGGCGAGAGAAAGAGAGAGAGAGAGAGGGAGAGTTGCGCGCAAGTGCCTCCGTGACATCCGCAAAACATCGGACGTTTCGCCCTCTGGTGACCTCGGCGAATCCAAGGGCGGCAGATCCCGCTCCGGTCGACGATCCACGGCGCATGCGTGCGACGTGCGTGAGCGACTTTCCCGAGCCCTCGAGATCGCGAGCGCTCGCTGATTTGTGCGAGGATTTCTCGGCACGCGATTGCGGATCGCGAAGCGCTTATAGTCGATTGAGCTTTGTCCACGCGCGCAACTGATGTCCCAGTGTCAGATCACATGGAGAGCGAAGGCGAGGCGCTTCCTAAGGTATTCTGAGCGCCTATCTGTTTCTCAGCACTGTACTGGACAGTGTTGAGTCCGATGACAGCAAGCTTTTTCTTTTTATGCACTAATCGATTTTTGGAACGACAATTTATTCAGGCTTTTTATCTTCGAGTTATTCCGCGTTTTGTCATTGTAATGGTGATACATGAGCTAATTCATAACTAAACTCTATCTAATTCATTGCAAATGAATTTCACAGCTGCCTATTTTTAAAGAAAGTGCCTTTCAAAGTTACTTGGTTGATTCATATTTCTTCTATTCCATTATTCTAATGCTATTAATCCGGTACGCGCATGCCAATAGTCTCTACACATCACTCTAAATAGTTGCTTTACAAGAGTTAATATTGTATTACCTATCGTTTTCTCCACTGTTTTCTTTCCGTTTTAAAAAGCTACTCAAAACTTGCGGACGTACTTGTCCGTGTAAGTGTAAAATTGATTGTATTCTTATGAGCTTAATGTTCTTTTTGATGGCAATACTGGTTCCCATAAATATAACATCTAGATGAAGCGATAAATAGAAATGTATAGATATTAAAATAACTCTTTAATAATTGTGCGTGTAATAGCTAAGTAAGTTTTGCTTAACCGTTGCGCGTTATCGAATGGAGCATGTTTAAGTGCAAGCGTTCGCGGTCCTGAAACAGGATCTACTCACTAACTGTGCTGATCAGCTCGCGTTCCAATGACCCGAAAAAGCTTTGCCCTATCGATAATGATGGTTAAGGGGGAGCCGGGCAAAGAGGACGGCGTACCCATTGCATACGGTCTCTGTCGTAGACGCCCGCGCAGGACGGGGCGGGGGAGCCGCGGGTGCGACGGCGGCGTCGGCTGCGCCCCGAGACCGAGGAGGAGGCTCTGATCCGGCGCTTCCACGACGCCCAGCGCATGGCGCGGTTCCGCGCCCGCAGGAGGCAGGCCCTCGAGGAGCGCCGACTCGCCGGCCGCGGCGAGCCCTCGGGTACGTATGGCCCTCCCTGCCGGCGCGGGGGTCCGCCTTATCTTATCAGTGTGTCGGTCAAGGTGCAGTGCCGCCGGCCGAGGAGGAAACCGAGACTCGGAGGCTGCCGTCGCCAGGGCGGGACGGCCCGGAGCCCGGGGGCAAGTACGCCCAGCTGCTCGAGATGCTGGCCTGGCTCGGCAGGGACGTGCGCCTCGCGTACGCCGGCAGCCGCAGCTCGAGCGAGCGCCTCAAGGCGGCCATCGGCCGCGCGAGGTCCCTAGTCAGAGACTGCCTCGCGGAGACGAGGATGAACTTCAGGCAGTGACGCCAAGAGCCGACTCGCGGCTCCCGAACCCACTGCTCGACTTCCTCCGCAAGTGTGCGCGCACAATGCCTGCAGGGCGTTGCGCTGATCCACCATTCAGTCTGCCCGCTTTTGGCCCAGCCGACTCACAATAAACTGACATTTACCCGATCCTGGGTCTTTTTATGGTCTTGCATACTTTGCTTACAACGTAACCAGTTCTAAAAATGATATACCTAAACGTGGTCGCGCGCTCAAGGAGACATTTAGCACTCGGTTATCTGACCATTAATTCGCTTGAACGACTAATGCGAATACTTAAAGATAATGCATAATACATAATCAAAGATATGCTCTGCTGCGCTAACATTAGCAGCTCCATAGAGACTTCAACAAATGCCTCGTATATTTCAAGTATCTGATGATTCAACGTAATGTACTCATATGCCAAGTACTGATATTTAATAAATCTTATTTTTTTATTCAACTTCATTTGTCGTGAATAACAATACCCGTTCGACTGTGTTTCGGCCTGTGTTTAGTCAGACCTATAGGTTCTATACGCACGGATGGAAATAGCAATCGATAATCTTCGAGGCGTATAACGCGAGGTATGAGAGGGAGTTTTTAAGCTGCTGTTCGAAGACTCGGTGATCCTCTTTTGCAGAGCGCGGACAAAATGAACATTTTAAAGGTCTCGGAAAGTAACGCGAAACCGGAATTATAAGCAGTGTGTGAGTAATAATACGCAAGGATGCAAGCCAAGGCAAAAGAGCTTGTACACGCGTAGCTGTCGAAAAATGGCAGAATCCAAGAGCGCTTGGGGGAAGGGAGAACTGCGCCGCGTATACAGCAATAACAAGGAAAGAAAGGAGTCGAGCGAAAGTATAAGTACAGAGCGCGAGGAAAAGGGGGAAAAAAGTGGAGGCAGCCGGCGGTGGCGGCGGTGGCGGCGGTGGCGGCGGAGGCGGCGGGAACCCGCTCCTCCCCCGCTTCCCCTACATCGGCGTCGCCGTCGCCACCGGCGTCTTCGGGAGCCAATAGATATGTACTTCCTTCCAATTCCTCGCGCTCTCTCCTCCCACGACCCATACACGCGTGCGGCTCCCCCGCACCTGCACACGCACACCGGGCTACAATCAAAGTCGCGATTCGCGGAGAAACTAAGGCGCCGCGCGCGCACAGTAGTCGAAGACGACGACGACGATGCCGAAGCGGAGAGAGAAACTAGGAAGGGGTTATGGTCAATAAACGCGGCGCGCGCTAGAGAGAGAAACAGCACCGGGGCACGTCACACGCGAAGACGCAACCTATCGTTCGGATCGGCCTCTTCAAGTGCCCGCGCCCGTCCTATCGACGTGCCAGCTCCTTTCGCTGCGTCTTACCTCAAAGCTCAGCCGGCCGCTGCTCCTGGGACCTTTTTTCCTTCACTGCGCTCAATCGTTAGTAATCAAAATAAACAACCGTGGCGGAGTTGCTCATTGCGCCGCTCTCCGCCCGGGCCTATTTATTCGAATATATATACTAAGTGTACGTCTCGACGCGAGTCGGGACCGGGACTCGGGGCCACTCGGGGCCCTCGATCGACAGCTGTCGTGTGTGCGGCCACACGGACGCGCGCCCCACACAGGCGCACCGGGCCTGGCATTATCGCATGCCGTACAGAGGTACAGAGCAAGAGCACTGGGGAACTCTGTGCATTGCGCGTGGCACGCGTGAGGGGGCGCACGTTCCATATTTGAAAAAACTCGCGGCGACGCTCGCGTAATTATTCGCGCTCTCCCTACGCATTGTTTGGCCTGCGACGTTGATTGTTTCCACGGTGCTTTCCTAGCTACAAGCGCCCACGGAGAGCGTAACCTTCCCCGATCAACGATACGTGGTAGCGCTGCATTGAAGAGCTCCTAGCCCGTAGAGTGAAAGTCTTCGACGAATGACGAGCTGGCAGGTGGTTAATGCGGGACACCTCTCCTGATTTCTGATCCTTGGATTCTTGAGGCTTCTACCGTTACTCTTTTTCTCTCGAAGCTTATTAACAAAAATGAGCTCGTGTGGCCCTTTAATAAGAGCAATGATTCCTTAAACCTGGAACTAAGCGGCAATCTTATTTTGAACAGGTAAGAAACCTACTTTGAATTCATCTTAGAATTCATTCCTAAATATTCAAATAATAATTGTACGAATTTTCAAGTATACAGCATTGAAAAAGGCTTAGGTTTCTGAATAATAATACCAAAACTCATGCCCACACTGGAGGACCATAATTTAAGGTTGTTTTTGGCCAACGAGAGGATGAAGAATGCCAGAGCTAAGGAGTCGGAAGAACTTGCTGCTCTACGAAGGATTCAAGAAGCACACAGAATGGCCAGACATCGAGCTAAAAAGAAGCGTTGCTTGGATGAGAACCTTGCCAGGGAGATATCAAAGATTGCAGAATTATCAAATATGCCAGATGCAGCCACCATCGCTGAAATGTCAGAACTTAACATGAATAAAATTTCTGCTGAACTCAAGCAAATGATGGAGCGGGGAAAGGTTCCAGAACATATTGTTCAAATGGCCCAGCTTGCAGAGTTCAGCAAAATGTCAGAATTAAATAAAATGTCACAAGATATGGCTAAGCGATACGAGATGGAAAAAATGGCTGAGTATGCTAAAAATACAGAATATATGAAAATGCAAATGCAAATGTCAGAATTAGCTAAGATGAATGAAATGGTTAAATTTTCTGAAATGGCAAAGTATAGTGATATATCAAAAATGAATGAAATAGCTAAAATGAATGAAATGATGAAAATGTCTCAAATGGCCAAAATGAACGAGGTACATTAAATGCTTTTTACTTAAATTCATGTAATTAATTTTTCATACTAATCTTTAACATTTTTATTAGATGGCAAAGATTAATGAAGTGCAAAGGATGAATGAAATTGCAAAATTAAACGAAATGGTTAAGATGACAGAGATGGCTAAATATAATGATATTACAAAACTTAATGAAATCGCCCAAATTAACGAAATGGCTAAAGAAATAGCAAAAATGAATGAAAAAACAAAAATGAATGAAATGATAAAAATGGCAAATATGCAAAATGATATAACTAAAATGCCAGAGTACTCTAAGATGGCAGAAATGGCAAAATTAACAGAGTTAGCAAAACTTAATGAAATTACTATAACTAAGCTTAGTGATCCGCCTCAACCACAATCGCAACCACCTCCTCAACAAAAAGTACAAGAAATTCCAAGGATTCCTGAACCTGTGATCACTGTGCCAAATCCTAGAAATCTACAAAATGTACAGACTGTTCAGGTATTTTATTAGTTTTAACAAGTGAATCACGAAATTCAATGCATTTTTCATTTTACAAGTAAGCTAATTAATTTTATTTATAGGTTGCACAAGCCAGTCCATCAAGTACTATAAATTTTCCATCAGTGCCTGGTCAAGGAAAATATACTCAATTACTTGTTATTATTGAGGAATTGGGTAGAGACATTCGTCTTTCCTATGCTGGCAGTCGAAGTGCAGCAGAACGCCTTAAAATGGGAATTCAACATGCTAGGATTCTTGTTAGAGAATGTTTATTGGAAACTGAGCACAATGCAAGGCAATGATTTGCCACTATATTTAGTGATTTATTTAGAGCATTATTTTTTTTTATACATACGTGTTGAACAAGATATATCTGGTACAATGGTATTTTGCAGGGAACGCCTTATTCTCCGCAAAGATGAAAATTCCCTGGATCTGTATTTTTGACTGTTAGATTACTTTTAAGAAAAAATTTATATGCGCGTAAAATTTTTTAAATTTAAGCTGATATATAATCTTCGATATATCTTTATTTGAACTACTGCCATTTCATATTTTTATATGGCAGACGATGCGTACTAAAACTTTGAAAATTATTTTTTATCACGTAAATTCTATCTGCGCTCCTATTGGCCATTGATCAAATTCTACCATGAAAATCGTCCTTTCTAATCTTTGCGGAAAAATCTTAAAGACTGCATTAGCTTTTGAGCGTTTATGCGGATTTCATGTGAAAATTAAGCGCTTCTCTTTAATTGAACAGATTGTAGACTAGTTTACTTTATTTTTTTTACAAATAATGGGTATAAACGTAGTTGGATTAACTTTCTAGGTGAATGATGTACCATATTCATTTTATGATTATGTATGTATGTATTATTTAAATAAGATCAAATATTATATACGTTTGCAAAGATTTATACAATCAAAATATGCAGAACAAATTGTATCTACCATGGATAGAAATATATAATATAGGATATTTCAGTAAATAAGTACCAATTTTATATCAACATTGTCTTAATTTTATTTTCCTAGATTTTGACATTATATTAAATATGTATTATTTTTGTATTTCATTTAAAATTTATAGATTACGGATGATTCAGTATTTAATATTTTCTTTGATGCTGGAAAATGATTCATTACAATCTCAATAAATAAATTGATATGATATAACCAAATGTTTTACATGTATGTTGATCCGATTTATGTTAAGTAGTCTTCCAAATTTTAATAGAGTATACTTAAAGTATATTCAAAAATGTTTACTCTCTCTCTCTTCTCTTACTTTATGTATTCGAATTAAAAAAAGAACAATCTAAAGCAGAGCTGCAAGAAAATGTTGCTAATAGTTTTTTCTAGGAATAGAAAGACTTACGCTGAAAAAATCAATCTTAGACAAAATAAATATTCGGAAATCGCATGTGTCTATATTTCTATGTTTAACGAATGAAGATCAATTGATAGGTTTTTATGTGGCAAATTACTTAATTTCGAATATAGATTCATATTTTTATACAATGAGTTAGACTTTAATGAATTGAGATAGTTTTAAAAAATATAGTTAGAAACTACTATTTTAATAAACTTCTATTTTATAAACATCAAGTAATAAAATTAGGTTTT
Source organism: Sycophaga agraensis (assembly GCA_018906755.1). Taxonomy (NCBI): domain Eukaryota; kingdom Metazoa; phylum Arthropoda; class Insecta; order Hymenoptera; family Pteromalidae; genus Sycophaga; species Sycophaga agraensis. The sequence continues at coordinate 63,063 of JACCIE010000169.1, read as the reverse complement.
AATATCTAACATTTTCACTCTTTTTCAAACCTGTACACATGTAAAACACCATAATTATACAAACGTGCATAAACAAGTTATTGTTGTACAGAAACGTCCATTTAGTACTTCTGTACATTTTATTAATTTGCATAATGTATACTTTTTTATTTTTACCATAAGACATCAAAGAATATAATTAACAAAATTGAAACGGGTTCAATGGGTCCCTGAAATTATGAATTTATTCAACGGAGAAAGCTACATTTCGAATAAAAAAGAAAAGGCAGTGATTTATTTTTTTATAATTTATTTTTATTATATAATGTAACACATCATTCGTTTGTTTCGATTGACGGTGCAACGACGGTGAACAATATTGAATTGTGGCGGATACATCGCAAAGCGAGTGAAACTTAGTGAAAAAGAAAGAGAATAAATAAATAAATAAATATACGCGAAAATTTTATTTCTACGCGTAGGATTTAAATTAAGATTGATTCAAGTACACTAAATACACAAGCCGTTGTGGCCGTCCAATCACACGTGCGCAATTTAGTGCACGATGCCAACGATCTTGTAATATAAAAAAACGTTCCAATATGGCTTAGTACGTGCGTACAACGCGTACATTCGGCGATTGACTGCTTGTCTCATCAAGCACTTTCGCTTGGCGGTATGACGTTTATTGAAAATGCCGCGTTCGTCTCTCCTTTCTTGCCGACTGCTTGAACGGTGTATTGTCCAATGTCTTCCGCGGTCGTCGCCTTAATGCCGAACCTGAAGCTACTCTCTCCGTCTTTGCTAAAGCGGTATCTGCTACTCTTTTCATCTATTGGTTTACCATCCTTTAGCCACGTTACTGTGGACGAAACAGATAATTTAAAATTAATAAACAAGATAATCATTCTTCATTTAATTTGACGATTTAAACATACATTTAAGAGGTGCATCATCGAATTGGCACGACATATTGACGGCTTCTCCTTCTGTTACTGTCGCCGACTGCGGGAATGTCTTGAACACCGGGCTCTTGGGTTCTTCATTTGGAACTATAATAAACAAAAATTATTAATAATAAGTGAATATTAAGAAAAGAAAACAAAAAAAATATTTTTGCATACTAACCGAGAACGTTGAGCGTACAAGACGAGAAACTTTCGCCCGCGTCATTGAACGCTTCACATGTGTAGGTGCCGCAATCTTCGGGGAAGATCTCGGCTATGATGAGTTTGTAGATGTTGGCTTCGCTAGTGTACTGGAAGTCTTTGCTCGGTTTTATCTCTTTGTTGTTGTGCAGCCAAACGACATCAAATTTGTTGGCTCCAATGATGCGACAGCTGAGCGTAACTGCGTCGCCATCGGTCACCGCCATGCTCTTGACGTGGTCGACTATCTGAGGCGCGTGGTCCTTCTCTTTCTCTACCGGTGCTGGTTCTGGTGCCTTGGCCACTGCTGCAATAGCACGTTTAATATTAAAAAGAAGCCTCTTTTATTTAGCAAAAGAATTTTATTTGGCAATGAAAAGAACTTACGATTAATCGTAAGTTTGCAGGAGGTCGTTATAGTTCCAATACTATTAGTAGCCGTGCAAACGAATTCTCCTTCATCCTCTGGGAATACCTCAGCGATCGTCAGTGAGGCGATTCCATTTTTATACCTTAGGTCAACGACGTCGGAGGAAGTAACTACTTGCTCGTTTTTCATCCAGGTCACCTGGGGCTCAGGATCTCCTTCGACTTTGACGGTCAGTTCAAGTCGCGATCCATCATCAATTGTTAGTGTGCTATCAAGTTCCTGAATAAACTTGGGTGGACCCATTGAGGCATCGTCCGGAGTGGCTACAATGATATTGAATTAATACAGTTTTGTCCGCTTAAAAATATAAAAAATAACTTACGAATAAGCTCCTTTGTTGCACTTCTCGATCTTGACGGACTGCCAGTCGATTCCAATTTTGTTCCATATTTCTTAATGGGCTTCTTTTCTTTGATTGGCTTCTCTTCAGGCTCTGGCTTCTCTACTTTTGTAGGTGTGGATATGGCCTCGCTAGGTACCGCAGCCACAGACTTTTCTATGTGTGCAGTCGTATCTGGCACCGTAACACGGTGCAATTCACGTTCACTAATAGGGATTTTATCTACTGTACTGTGACCTGGCTTGAACGGTACTATAGGCGTTGATCTGATAAGTGTTGTGGTCACCGGCTGATACGGAGCTGGTTTCAATGGCTTCTCAATGAATCGACGTTCTGTAAAACACATTCCACATAAAAGATCTTTTTGGTGCTCATGCTTTGAGATTTTACAATAATTTAGCTTACCTCCGGAATGTAACAGATCATGGGCCAACTGTTCTTGCTCTTCAGTTTCTCCCGAGCCTACCAATTATAAATTGTTAGCTTGTCGTGAATTGCTAGCACGTTTAGTGTACATTGTAGAACAAAAACATACCTTCAACAATGACGACACAACTGGTTTCGTCAGTGCCGTGGCAATTAGTGGCAACGCATCTATATTTTCCGCTGTCCTCGGGTTTACAATCGACAATTTCCATTGTGACAACACCATCTGAGTTGGTCATGGCGTAATCAAATTTGGATAGCTCTTTGCTATTCTTATACCATTTGACGGTAGGTGTAGGTTTGCCGCTCAGGCAGCACAACAGTTTACAGGTGTCACGGGCTTGCATGACTCGAGGACGGAGCAAGAAAGTAAAATCTGGTGCAGATTCCTTTGTTTCCATCCAAAAGTGATAAGGAAGAGGTTCACGCCTTCTCGCAGGCTGGTACGCCTCTGGTTTGTATGGTGGTACGTCTTTCGGTAGAGCTGAAAACAAGTATGGTTAATATAGTTAATATGGTTAATAGTCTGTGAAATAAAAATGTTGGTACTAAAAAGATACATATTTTATAAAACAAATATTTAGGAAGTTTGGTAAATATTTTTTCCGTACTAAGTAAGGAAAGATTTATAGACCAGTACTCACGTTGAACGTTCAAAAATACAACCTCTTCGCGATAACCATAATGATTCTCGGCCCTAATTATGTACTCTCCTCTATCCTCTAATTTCACCCTATTGATAACAAAGGTGTAGTCATCGCCAATGTAACGCTTCATAAATTTGACAGATTGTCTCAGTTCTTGATTATTGCGGTACCACGTGAGCACGGCGGGTGCTATTGCTATCACTCGGCACGTGAATTTAACACTTTGTCCTTCGTAAGCAAAAGCACTTTGAGGTTTGATGACAAATCTCGGAGCAGCTTGCCGACGATCTAAGAAAGTGAACAATTTTTACGAATTAGTGATTCATTATAACAGGTACTAAAAAAGTTTTTGATTCTTACCAAATGTTGTATCTTGAATCTGGTACTTCTCTATCAATAGTTTTCTTAACGAGGAGTATTCAGCCAGACGACCAATAGGTAATACATACTTCTTCCAGTCGTCATATTTGGCGCGAATCTTGTCTCTAAAGTTAATATACCTACTGGTGCTGATAGGAGTCGTTCTCCTGCTGGAATCTCCAGTTAACCAAGCGTGCATTAAGCATTCGTGAGCAGACATTCTCTTTCTGAAAATCAAAGATGTTATTAGTATCATAAATGTTTCTTATATTTTAGAGTTTCTTATTCATTATACTAACTCTTTGTTCTTAACAAGTAGTCTTCTAATGAAGTCTTTGGCCTCTTCAGAAACTTCCCGGAATGCTTCCTCGTCAAAGTCCCAATCGCAGGCTTTAACGTTCTTTAGAGTCTCGATGTCATTGTCACCAGCGAATGGCGAGAGACCACTCAACCTATATCGATGTCAATAAATTTCAATGATTTCAGTTCAAAGAAATATTTATTAATATCAATAGGTTACGAAAAATTCATTTAGGGAGGTTAAGAATGAATTCAGCCAATATATAAGAAGGGAAAGAAATATGAGGCAAGGTAATAAGGCTAATGGATTCAGATTATACGATGTATGCGGAGATACTGAGAAGTAGACTGCAGAAATAAATCGATGAGAAAGGAGTATCAAATGAAATGCATATGGGAGTTAGGGAAAAGAAAGGTAAATTAGATGCAATTTTTATGGTTAAAAGGGATATATAAAGTGACAAATGGAGTTTGAAAATAAACAAGAAAGAGGTAGAAGGAGAAAAGATAGAAAAGAAAGTGAAACAGGAATGCCAGTATGCAGTAATTAGGAGGAAGAGATAGCAAAAGTACAGATAGGAAGGCTGTTTATGGGAAAGAAAAAGTTTTGTCCGTATCGTACGCAAACGATGTGCTACTGTTGGTGAGAGACGAAGGGGGAGTTTAAGATTATGGTAAGAAAGTTTGAATTTGTTGAAAAGGTGAGGAAGTAGAGATTGTATTTACCTGATTTAGCTAAGTTGTTAACCTGGGCTACAAAATGGAAAGAAATAATGGGGATAAAGGTTATCTGAAAAATATTGGCTGGAAAGGTGAAAGGAGTGCTTCAGAAAATACGGGAAATAGGAGTAAGAAATTTCGTAGTCAATTATGATAGAAAAATCAAAATCTATGATGTACTATGAAATATGTAGTTGTATTATGAAAGCGTAATAATATATGGAGCTTAAATCTGCGGATACGAAAAGGCAGAGGAAATTAATAAAATATGTAAGAAATATTTAAGGTGGATGCTGGAAGTGGACGCGAAGCACATAGAGACAAAATGGAAAGAAAACCAACTGGAAGAGTCGGAAAGTGGGAAAGTAAATTGGCAAGGAGTGACGAAGGTTTGTTGAAGAGGAAATATTGGAAGGAGATAGAATATCGAGGATGGGGTCGTCAGATAGAAGTTTTATGAGGACATAGGTGGTGGGAGGAGGAGGTAAAAAAGAGCAAAGAACGAGGAAAAAAATTGGAAGAAAATAACGTGAAGAAAAAAGACATAGGTTTACAAGAAAATAATGAAAAAAATGAATGGTCAAAATTTAACCCGGAGATAAATGTAGTTTTATTGAAAAAAGAAATGAGCAAAGAAACGATTTTCAAGAAGAAAGAGAATAGGAAGGATGTATAGAAGGTAGTTAAATTTAGAATGAACCACTGCGACATATGTTTGAAAGGTGTGAGATAACAAGAGAGGAAGGAGTAAAATAAGAAGATGTAATGAAGAAGTCCTGGAAGATTGAAGAAGTTATAAAGAAGATATGATACAAGGAAAGGATATAAAGGAAGGAGTGGATTTCAAGAAAGGTGAAGAAGTTCGGTATCGGGGAAAAATGGAAAAAAAAGAAAAAATAAGAAATAAAAAGAATGTGATAAAATTAATATTACAAAGGAAATATGAATGTGATAAGGAAGCGTGAATATATGTATTTATTAGTTAAAAAAGAATCTATTATGTAAAATGTTAATAAAGAAATGTAAGTTTTAAGTTTGAATAAAGTTAAGAAGAATTCTTACAAAACGTATGCGAGAACACCGCAAGCCCACATGTCTGTGTAAAAACCAACAGGTTCCCTTTCGACAATTTCTGGAGCTGCGAATTCCGCTGTACCTGTACTTATTTTCACTACTTGATTGGGATCTAACTTAGTAGCTAGTCCAAAGTCGATTAGTTTCACATTTGTACTTTGACGCGTTTGACACATTATGTTTTCAGGTTTTACATCTGTAAATGTAAGAAAATAAATTGTATTAAAAATAATTTTATTCAAAAAAAATAAGTAAATTTTTTATACCAAGATGAATGATATTTCTTTCGTGCATATGTTTAATAGCCTCGCATATTTGCCTCATGTAATTGATAACTTCTGATTCAGACATAGTGTATCCTTCAGCAGTAATACGCTCAAATAGTTCACCACCAGATAAGCTAAAGTACAAAATAATGTAATAGTATAAATAAGTTTATGAGTAAATGTATAACAAATACTTTTTTAAAACAGAAACTTACAATTCAAAGATGAGAACCATTTCATCGTCGTCTTCAAAGGCATCGTGGAGATTGATGAGCTTCGGATGATGCAATTGGTTCATTATATCAATTTCTCTTCTAATTAGTTCTTTTTCCATAGGATGGGCCGAGGGAATGAATTTAGCAGCAAAAATATTACCAGAGGCCCTTTCGCGGCAACGATGAACAACACCGAAGGCGCCCGTGCCGATCTCCTCCAAAATGTCATACCGATCATACACAGATATATTGCGTTTGATGTCAACAGGTTGTTGTGGTACATATTTATCGTAAATGTCGGAGACATATTGGTCATAATTGCCAACAGGTTCATCATTGCGTCCTCTGATTTTTTTACCTGTAATCGGGTCAATGTTGGGCTTATATTTGGGTTCATCACGGCGTTTTTTAGCCTCGCCCTTAGTCATCACTAGTGGTGTTACTTCACTTGGGTTCGATCTACCATACACATTTTCGGCGAATACTCGGAAGTCATACTGATGTCCTGGACTCAGGCCATGTACGGCAATCGAGCATACACGGGTGCTACCCACGCGAATCCAAGTAGTCATTGGATGTTCACGTTTTTCAACCAAGTAGTTAGTGATGTTACTTCCACCATCCCACACCGGTGGCTTCCAGCTTAATGCTAGTGAATCATGACCAATATTATCAATTACAGGGAATCTTGGTGGGTCTGGACGATCGCTGATTTGGATCTTAATGATGGCACTATCTTGACCCAATTCGTTCTCTGCTGTCAGTCTGTATGGGCCTGAATCCACTTTGCTGGCATCGCGAATGGTTAACGTAGCGTGCCTATCTGTTACGTGAATATCATAGTGTTCACCGGACTCGATTGTCTCGCCTTCTCTCACCCATGTGATCTTAGGTTTCGGAAAACCAGTAAACGGAACCTTGATAACAACGTTGAGACCTTTGTCGAAGAAGGCAGTATCACGGAATCTTGGTGGTACGTTTAATCTTGGTGGTGTCATAATCATCAGCTCACCTTTAGTAGATTTCGCGCCTGCGCGATTAACTGCACGGCAAACATATTCATCTGCATCCTCGCCAAAGACATCATGAACTATGAGGTTATGACAATCACCTTCAGAATAGATATTGTAACGGGAACCATTAACTATCTCGCGTGCTCCCTTAAACCAAGAAACAGTAGGTGCTGGAATACCAGTGATCACACACTTGAAGTGAGCATTGTGGTTTTGAGCACAGTTTAGAGTCTTAGGTAGTGGTTTAATAATCTCTGGTGCTTTGGCAGCCTGAGGATCTCGGATCGTTACCGATGTCGAGGCTGTAGATTCAGGTCCAATACCAGCCTCATTCTGTGCAAATACCCGGAACTCGTAGCGACGGCCTTCAATGAGGTTGCCGACATTGATCATATTAGGTAGACAAATTGATGGATTAACCCGTTGCCAACAACTTTCGGGTTCTTTGATCTCACGCTTATCTATCCAATAGCCCTGAATTCTGGCCCCTCCATCATTTTCAGGCTTAGCCCATTCCAAGTTAACAAAGTCGCCACCAATTTGAGTTACCTTTGGTATTCCTGGAGCTCCTGGTGGATCAAATGGTGCTTTAGCCTTGACTGGATTAGCTCCCTCTAACGGTGGACCCATTCCATTCTCATTTACTGCCATAACCCTGAATATATATTCTTGACCTTCTGTAAGACCTTGAACACAATAATTCGTATCTTTGCAACCGAACATAGAAATAGTAATCCATTGCGTATGAGTAACATCACGTCTTTCGACAACATAATGGGTGACTTTCAGACCGCCATCAAATTTAGGTGGATGCCAAGATAGCGAGCAAGTATGTCTATCGATATGTGATGCTTCTAATGGTCCTTGAGGAGGTCCAGGTAATCCGGTAATGTATACATTAAAGACACCACTTACACTACCACTCTCATTCTCCAAGTGAACTTCATATGAACCTGCATCATCTTTTTTGATTTCTTTAATGAATATTATAATATAATCATCAAATACTGTGTATTTAAGATGATCAGAGGATTCGGGAAGTTTCTTCCCATCTTTTTTCAGGGTGATTATCATAGGTTGATCGCCACTATAGTAAACCTTTATCTTGGTGTTTTCATTTTCTGGCAAGAACAGATCATCTGGTATGCGATCGATACGCGGTGGCGAACCGATCTTCATTCTGCCTGTTGTACTAGCGTAGCCAACTGCATTAGTTGCTTGACAAGTATAATCACCCTCATCGGATTCATAAACTTCGGCAATTACTAGACGGAATACTCCATCTAAAGTTTCCGTTCTGAAACGCCCACCGATCGTAATTTCGCGTCCATTTCTTAACCATCTGGAAGTTGGCATTGGTTTTCCAGTGGCTTCGCATTCTAAAACATGCGTTTTTCCAAGTGCTACTCCTTGAGAGTATGGTAAAGTTCTAATAAATTCGGGTTTCTCTCCACCCTCGACTTCACAAATCCTAACAGGTGCTGTGCAAGCACTTGGATTGGAACGTCCAGCTGCATTAACAGCGAATATTCGGAATTCATAATCACCTTTTTCAATGAGATGCAATACTGTGTAATCAAGATCAGTTATATTGTAATCATTGCATTTCATCCAAATAGCACTGCCGATCTCACGCTTTTCAATAACGTAGCCAGTAATTCGACTACCACCATCGGAGACTGGAGCTTCCCATCGTAAATCGACGTAGTTTTTACCGACTTTAACGACTTGCGGATTTTGCGGTGCATCTGGTACCATGCATTTGCTCTTAAGTTTAAATGGTGTTGAAGCTTGACTCGGTTTACTTAAACCTGCAGCATTCTTTGCACGAATTCTAAATTCATATTCATGGCCACTCAGAAGATTGTAGCAAATGTAATTCAAATCCTTTACTAGATAGTCGTTTGCTATACGCCATGATGAACCATCAGTTGGATCTCTAAATTCAACCTGTAAATATTTAATTTTTTTATAAAGTGTAACGGATTGTTTTGTCAAATATTAAGACTTTTTAATTATATTTTTATTCATTTCAAGTACTGCATGCAAAAAACTTCATTTACTTCTACGGATTATAATATGAATTTTCATAACTATTTCCATAATGATATGTTAGTTATAAAATTGTGTCACGTCCTGCGTAACGCTCTACTACTTTTAATTATATATATATCTATTATAAAGGAAACCCACGGACGAACCCTCACCACCAACCCGTCACTCTTTCCGTCGGGGATGCAGCGCCGCGTGCCTCTCTTTTCTCTCCCTCACGCCCATGCCTAAGAGAATATGGTCAAAGGCCCGGCGCCTATTTCCCATATGCTCTCTCCCTTACCACTAGCTTCAAATGTAAAATGCGTCTTGCGCAGCCTCCTCTGCGCAGGGAAATCAGCGGCTAGGACCTAGCGGAGTGAAAACTCACGCCCTGATTTGCTGTCCTTGACTAGTACTATTTCTCAATAAGAAGTTACTAAACAGAGAAAGGAATTTTCTCATTATTCCTCACGTTTTGCTGCTACAGCACTTTGGAATCGATTTAGCGTTTGCTAGCGCTTTCCAAAGTATTGCACTCTTGCAGACTACTGTCCCTGGACGGTAGTACTGCTGAGACAAGGGCTAACCAAATATATCCTTCCCATTAAATTAATTTAATAAGGTATAACAAACTCCTGTTTTCGACCCTTATTAGATTAAGCGTATAGACGAATAAAGGCTTAAATTAGAGTTTTCCTACGGACGAATGATTATACAACCGGAATTTATTTTATTATTACTCACTATTAGCACTCTACTTGTTCGACCTTTGATAGCGATTTGCAAAGTAATGAATAATTGTAACACGAATTATGATGAAACCACAATATAATTAAATTGTACCGAGCGTAAATCGTAATACACACTTGTTAAAAAGTGCAAATACGAACCATTTATCTTCTGTAACTCGACATTATTAAGTATCAATAAACTCAAGACTAAAAATTTGTAATCATAAAATTTGTTACTTTGTCGCGTCCCCGATAGAAATCTTCAGATTTTCGTCGCGGTGTTTGTGTTAGATAAAATATATATTTTATCGCCGGACGTGACATATGTATTTAAATCAAATAAATATACATAAAAATTCATAACTAATTTGACACAAATTTTATTATATGTTTAGAAACACTAATAAGGAAATAGCAATAAAACGTTTATCTTATAATATTAAATATATAATATATAATATTTAAAATATTTACTTTTATATTTAAATTATTACCTTGTAACCTTGTATGCGAGATCCTCCATCTGAAATAGGTCTATCCCATGCAACAGTAATACTAGATGAATCCCAGTCTGTGACACGTGGTCTTCCAGGAGGGTCTGGAACGCTGAAGGGAAATTTGGCAACAATTGGTTCATCACCAGTTAATGGTTCTGAAACTCCATACTGATTTTCGGCTCTAATGCGGAAGTTATATTTTTTATTTGGTTCGAGACCAAAAACATCATATTGTGTACGTCTAGCGAAACTGCTGAGCTTGGTCCAAATTCCAATAGGTTCTAATTTTTCAATAATGTAATTTGTTACAGGAGAACCACCATCATCGAATGGAGGTTTCCATGAAATCGTGCAAGTGTCTGGTGTTATATCGAAAACATCTAGAGGTCCTTGAGGAGGTGATGGCTTGTCTACTACCAAAACTTTGCAGTTTGCAGAATCAGTTCCGACTTCGTTTGTCAAATAGATTGTATAATTGCCGGTATCGGATCTCTTGGCTTTTTTGTTAATAAACTGTGTTTCAATGTCATTCGTATCGAATTTGATTCTATCATCCGTGAGGACATCTTCACCATTAATGCACCAGTTTGGTTTTGGTCTTGGTTTTGCAATAAACGGTACAGTAATAGTGAATGGCTCACCAGCAATAACGGTCATGTCACGAATACTAAGATCGCTTGTAATCTTCGGAGCAACTGTTTAAAAAAGTGAAAGTAATGGATAAGGATAATTATAAAATCTAAGTCAGAAGTTATTATAGTGATTTTCTTGCATACCTGGTGGAGATTGAGCTCGAATAGTATCAGAACCAGCACTCCAAGGTCCTTGACCAGCCGCATTTATAGCGGCTACACGGAATTCATAATCATGATTTTCAATGAGGCCTCCAACCCTTTGTATAAAGTATTTTATTAGTTTAGATATAATAATAATATTTTTAATTTAATATATATTTATAAAATAAGTAAATATAAACTTGTTATACCGGTAGGTCGTATCAACAACAAGAGCTTGTGTTGCCTTTATCCATTTTTCTTCACTTATCAATCGCTTTTCTATTACATAGCCAGTGATTGGCGAACCTCCATCATGACGTGGCTTGGTCCAAGTTATAGTAATACTATCTTCTGATGTCTCAACAGCACGAGGAGCACCTGGAGCACCAGGTGGATCGAATGGATATCGCGCTTTGATAGGATCAATCGTCGTTGCCGGATCAGAAGTTCCATATTGATTTTCTGCCATAACTCTGAATTCGTATGTACAGCCGACAGCCAGGTTGCGAACGCGAACAAAAGTGGAAGTAGTGCATGCGCTTACCTATTATTATAATCATTAACATTAATAGCAAAATTTTAATACCATTGATTATTAAATTTTTATTCTTTTATTACTATACCTTGACCCATTCGAAAGATTTTGGTTCTTTCTTTTCTATAACATAATTCGTGATATCTGCTCCGCCATTGTCTTTTGGTGGATTCCAGAAAAGCGTAAGAGCATCACCTGCGAATTCATCTGCTCTCAAATTCAGAGGTGGTGAAGGTCTATCGAGGACTCGTACGTTAATCGTTGCTGTATCAAAGCCTGATGCATTTCGCAATTGAAGCCTGTACTGACCAGCATCTGAACGCTTTGAGTTTTTAACAACAAGGCTGTAACAGTAGAAATATTGTAATATTTTAGAACTTAACTTCTAAATGTTTAGTATATATAAAATATCACTGTACAAATTTAACATACCTTGCATAATCATCAGCCAATTGTAGATGAACACGTTTGTCAGTATCTTCATCAGTGACGACATCATTTACATACCAAGTAGCTACAGGTTTCGGGAAACCGATATAAGGCACGTGAATGGAGAAGTCTTCTCCGGCGCGAACAGTAATATCTCGTACCGCTCCAAGATCCATGATAGGTTTGTTTGGTTGTTCTTCAATCGTAATTGGATTGCTTGCTCTACTAGGTGGACTCTTGCCAACATCGTTAACGGCAATTACACGGAACAAGTACTCATCACCTAATGTCAAGTGCGGCACTGTGAATGATGTTGTCGGCACTGGAGCGCCATTAACATCATCCCAATTATCATCGCCACGGGCCTTCTTTTGTTGGATAATATAACCACGGATCTTGGCTCCACCGTCGCTACGAGGTGGACGCCATGATAAGGTGACGGAATCTTTGGTGATACGATCTGCTTTCGGAGGCTCTGGTGCATCAGGAGCGGCTGAAGCAAAAATTAATTTAGTATTGAAAGAATCTTTTTAGCAAATTTCTCGAATATCAAAACTTACTTCTTTGGTGCCCGGCTGTGATTGGTTCGGTTGGTTTACTGGGTTTACCAGGTCCAGCTTCATTCACAGCCATTACACGGAACTCATATCTTCCTCCTTCATGAAGGTCCTGAATTGTAAATGTTGTATTTGGAGTCGGATAATTGTTTGCCTTTATCCATTCACCGCCACGCTCACGTTTTTCAACAATGTAACCTAATATTACAATATTACAGCAAATAAAATTTTATTTCCAATACATTATATAATTAGCATTTATTTAATCTAGTAAAAAGGTCATAGCATTTTCTCTGATACAAGTTACAGTCAAATTAATAGTTTGTGGAAAAAATACGCTTGGATCATTGATAAAATTATGGATGATCAGTGCGTGCGTCACGGGTAGTACAATTTTTTTATTTACTGTTAGAATTCACTAATCATAATATCACCGTGATAGAAGAAAAATTTAGGGATTACGGTTTTGTTGAAATAGTTGAATCAATACTTGAATCTTTATTGGAATTCGCAAATACGTTCTACGGAATCATTTGACTAATATAATCGATTAAAAAATCGATTTTGCTTGAAAAGAGTAGTAATATATTTAGTGAAGATTCTTTGTTAGAATGTATTACACGGTAATTGTTCGTTCACTTCCGCTTTGTTAATTATAGTTTGAAGAACGAGATGCACTCCGACCAATTAATGACTGAAAAAGATAAAATTCTACTAATCTTTAGCTTAGTATAGATAATGATATGATGTTAGACATTGCACACAAAAATGTTTTCATCTATTTATACAAAGCTGACAACAAAAAGATGCTTGATGATTTCCTCATAAATATATGACAGACTTCATTAACATTATGGCTGTCCTGTTTAATTGCAGTGAAATTTACTTATTTCACAAACATGTCGCATAAAGGGATAAAAATTATGGTGAACTGTTATAAGATGAAATAAATTTATATTTATTCTATATGAAAAACAATAGAATTTTACTAAAATAATGCTACGAGCTTTTTACAAGATCCAATAATTATATAAATAAATTCTTACCAGTAATAGGTTTGCCACCCGTATTAAGTGGTGGAGACCATGCGATAGTGCAGGTATTAGGCGTGTATCCCAAGATCTCAGGTTGGTTGGGTGCATCCGGAGGATCAAACGGACACTTAGCAATAACAGGTTTACCTTCAAGAGGCTCGGAAACGCCATACATTGATTCTGCACGCACACGGAAAATGTACTTTTTACCTTCCGTAAGACCTTTGGCCGTAAAGTGTGTTGTTGGGCAGTAACCAGGGCACTAAAGATAAAAAAATTATTAATCGTACAATATTAATAAAAAGTTATCATTAAATATTATCTTTTTTGTATAATTATTAAATAACAATAATAATAACCTGTCTCCAATTTTCTGAACCAAAATCGGCAACTTCAACAATGTAATTAGTGATATCAGAGCCTCCATTATCCAATGGAGGATTCCACGCAAGAGATACACTATCTTGCGTAGTAGCAGTGTATTGAAGAGGTCCTTCTGGTGGTCCTGGTTTATCTACTACGATAACTTCAATATCAGCAGAGTCACGGCCATAGTCATTCGTAGCAGTGATTGTATATTTGCCTTCATCTTCTCTCACAGACTTTTCTATGAGGAGTTGCGTATGGTCACTCTTTGTTTCAATCTAAAACAGTCAAATATTTTTATTTAAACTTTATTTTAAAACATTCACTAAAGATAATTTACCGATATGCGCAGAGTTTCTGCTACCCTTAAAAGATTCTTCGTCCATTCAATTGTAGGTGTTGGAGCACCAGTAAGGGGAATTGTGATGTTAATTGGTTCACCAGCGCGTACCTTGATTCTTCTTCCAATAAGAGAATCAAGATATAATTTAGGTTTCTCTTTCATTGGTTTAGCAGTGATAATATGTGATGTTTCGCTAGGTTTGCCAGATCCAGCAGCATTAATAGCAGTAATTCGATACTCGTATTGATGACCCTCAGAAACATGATCATCATAATATTCTACAGGTTTCACTGGGTCTTTGTTAAGTTTTATCCAACGACCAGTGGCGCGATCTCGCCTCTCGACATCGTATCCGATAATTGGTGATCCACCAGTGCTAATAGGAGGTGTCCATTGAATCTTTATATGATCTTTATCAGCATCAACGCATTCGGGTCTACCAGGTTGTCCGGGTACAACTGTAAAGGAAGTAAATATTAGACCGCTTAAGTCAATTTAATATTGTTTCTAAAATTAATCTTCATAATTTTACTCACCAAATTGATTCTTTGCGACAACCGATCTATCCGTGTTCAACGGATCAGATCTTCCTTGAAGATTTTCTGCGCATACGCGGAATTCATAACTGGTACCTTCTGTTAATCGTGGAACTGTTGCATGATTGTATTTAGGATTCACGTGAGATACTGCTGGTACCCAGCCTCCTCCATGAGTTAGATCACGTTTTTCAATAACGTAACCACTACATATAATGTAAAAATAATTATATTGTTTATCGTATACAATAGTTTAGTAAAAAGATTATCATTTCTAATTTTACGAAACATAAAATCGTTTACATTATAATTTTAACATTTACATTATAATTATTGACTACAAATGAACAAATTAAAAATTTTATATCAAATTAATATTATATAAATTACTAAAATATCATTTTGTTTTTAAATTGAATAATTTTTTAATTAGGGGTTTATATAAAAATACGTACGTTATTTCACTGCCACCATTATCTTTTGGTGGTTTCCAAGATAAAGTAACAGATTGTCCAGTGATTTCTTCATATTCAAGTGGTCCTTGAGGGGGTCCAGGTTTATCGAGGACCGTTAGTTTGAAAGAGCCTTCATCGATACCACTATTGTTCTTTAGTAGCAAGTGGTAGGTACCAGAGTCTGTTCTCTTCGCATCGACAATATGAAGAATTGTATGGTAGCCAATGGATGTGACGGTAGTTCTCTTGTTAATGTCGATATCTTTATTATTCATACTCCATATCACATCTGGAACTGGTTCACCAACAAAGTCCACATCCAAATGGAAAATATGGCCTGCTTTCACCTTGATATCTGTTAGAGGTGTTTTGATCTTCGGTGCCACTGAAAAATTAAATTTTATTATTTTACATTTTGATTCAAGATCTGCACATTTAGGTGACCTGTATAAAAAATTATCTTACAATAACGAGGCTTAGCGGTAACAAGATCGCTTGGTTCAGAGGGTTCTGATTGTCCAGCTGCATTTTGAGCAATCACACGGAATTCGTACTCTTGCCCCTCGACTAAGTCAGGTACAGTCGCACTGGTCTGCTTTGATGGTACATGAACGGCATTGGTCCAATATGGACTACCTTTTTCTTTCTTTTGAATAATATATCCAGTAATAGGTGAGCCTCCATCATTTGTTGGTGCAGGCCAATTAAGATCCACATGATCTTTGTCCCAGTCAACAATTCTCGGTTTTCCAGGAGCGTCGGGTTCATCTGCAAATCATTAATAACAAAAATTAATTAAACCAATAATTACTAGAATTTTCATAGGGTAAAAAATGCGCTTCGTACCGAATTCATTTTTAGCAATAATACTTTTAGCTGTTTCAAGAGGCTCTGATTCACCAACACTATTAACAGCTTTCACACGGAAATAATATTCCTTACGATGAACGAGTCTCGCAACTTCATGTGAAGTCACCATGCTCATACCAGCATCGGTCCAGGTTCCGCGAGAAACGTCCATCTTCTCAATAATATAATGTAAAATTGGTGTTCCGCCATTATCAAGAGGTGCTTGCCAAGCAAGATGACAACTGTCTTTGGTAATATTTGAAACATTGAATGGCGGTCGAGGTGCAGATGGTTTATCAATTACAGTTACATTTGCACTTGCACTGTTAACAGAATAAAATCTCATGTAACATTTCACACATCCCATAATTTAGTACATAATCACTATTCTGTTTCTTTTATAATTCAAGACTTGATTTTTTTTATAATTAATATATTATATTTTTCATGACAATTCAATTCAAAATTTACAAACATGCGTATATTTTCCAAGCAATAAGAATTTTTAAACTTGAAAAAATACTCTATGCGTAAACATAACTTTTAAATGAATTCGTAAATAAAATAATAATGTAAAATTTATAACATAAAAAAGTAATAGCATCCACAAGAGACTAAGTTTATAGCTTTAAGTTTTAATAGAATAGAAAGTATATTACCTGCACGATCCTAGTTCATTTTCAAGAGTTAATTCGTATCTGCCACTGTCAGAACGATGGGCAAATGGAATTTCGAAATTTGTATTGGTATTGGTGGTAAAAATCTCATGGCGCTCGTCTGATATAACAGGAATATCATTGATAGTCCATTTGGCAACTGGTTTGGGGGAAGCTTCGATCGGTATTTCGTAGCTGACCTTTTGGCCAGCACGAACAACAAGGTCGTGTAATAAATGTGGATCGAAGGACGGTTTAACTAAAAAATAAATATATTTTTTGTATCTATAAATCTAATCAAAAAAATGATAATATGATTATTAAGCATAATATTTAAAATTATAAAAGTATTTAATTACAGTTTAGTTATTTGTGAAACATATAGTATACAATAGTTTTAATAAAATGTTTTGTATAATTTTAAAAGTCATTTAAATAATTTAGAATTAATTCTTACCATAGCGAGCTTTAGCAATAATTGGAAGAGAAGCTTCTGAAGGATCTCCTAAACCAGCTTTATTAACAGCAATAACTCGGAACTCGTATTCTTCTCCTTCAGTCAAGTCAGGTATCCTTGCATTAGTTTTATCAGGGCCTACCTCAGCAGCTTTCTCCCATGATCCGAATTTAGGACGTTTTTCTATAATGTAGCCGGTAATCGGTGCACCTCCATCTCGTTTAGGCGGTGTCCATTCCAAATCAACACGGTTTTTGTCCCAATCAGTAACTGACGGTGTTCCTGGTTTTTCAGGTCTACCGAACGGATCGACGGCTATGATGCTTTCGAGACCATTAAGAGGGGGTGATTCGCCCTGTTTGTTCACTGCTCTAACGCGGAAGTTATATTGGTGGCCCTCTATTAGATGATCGACTACAGCGTTGGTGCCAACAGATTCGCATATAGGAACCCATCGCATGCTTTCAGTGTCCATTTTCTCAACTGCGTAGTGTAGAATTTCTGAACCACCATCATCCTTTGGTGGTCTCCACGAGAGTTTGCAACCACTCTTTGTGACGTCTCCTATCTTCAACGGACCTTCTGGCGGAGAAGGAACATCGAGAACGACGACTCTTAATGTGGCAGTATCCTTACCGTTCGAGTTGCGAGCTGTCAACGTGTATTCTCCTGAATCAACGCGTAAAGCTTCTAATACACGTACTCGTGTATTATAGTCTTCATTAACAATTTTAATGCGATCACTGGACATAACCACGTTGCCTTTAAGAGACCATTCTTTCTTTGGAGGCGGCTCACCACTAACTGGAACATCAAAGTCGAAGAATGCACCAGCACGAACCTTTACATCGAGCATGTACTTTCTATCGATCTTTGGCGGTACTGTAAAGAGAAAATATTTTGAGTTAACATAAGACTGCAAAAGAAAATTTTGAGGATGATTTTTAATATTCTATGTACTTGTTAAAATTGAAATTTTCAAGCTTCCCATTATAAAGTCGCATAAATATTAAGTTTAAAATAAAAACTAATAAAAATTTATTTTTCTCTTTTTAATAAAGTGAACTGATTTCGATGAAATGATTTAAACTACACCGCTTGACTTCTTATACCAAAGTATTGAATTGTACTGGTACTGCAAGGAACAAATGTATCATTTCGTTACCTTCAAAGTAATATACAATATACAATTAAAAGTGGAAGTTGATATCATGCCCAATAATATTATACATTCATTCGATTGGTTTGGTATAGTTAATCATTGTGAAGTCATTGAACGCGAGACAAGACTATAATTATCGTTACTGAAATTTTTGGCAGTGAGACAGATCTTATATATATGTGTCAATATAATTCAAAATGATATTTTGTACTTACGATTCTTAGGACGAGCAATATGCGGTGCAGTTGCATCAGACGGTTCACCAGGTCCAGCTTTATTAACGGCTCTTATACGGAATTCATAAGGTGTTCCTTCAACAAGATCCTTTACTCTGCCAGTTGTTACGTCACCAGCAACTTCCGCACATTTTTCCCATGATGGGCTGTATTTATCACGCTTTTCGATTACGTATCCTGTTACAGGAGAACCTCCATCAGTAAGAGGACGAGTCCATTCAAGTTCAACGAAATCGGAATCGTAGTCCTTAATCTTTGGTGTACCAGGTTTTCCAGGTTCATCTAAAAATTTATTAAATTGACAAATAATGATATAATTAACAGCATAAATTACAATTTTAATCTCTTCTTTTTGAAAATACAGATACCAACCGAATGGATTTTTAGCTTCAATGCTTTGTGAAGTTGTAAGAGGTTCACCCTTTCCTTGTCTATTGACCGCTCGAACTCTGAATTTATACTTATGACCGGGTGCTAATCCATCAACATTGAGAGATGTTTCAGGTCCAATCGTTTCACCAGCTGGAACCCAGCGACCGGTAGTTTCATCAAGTTTTTCAACTACATACTTTTCTATCGGACAGCCACCATCGTCATCTGGTGGCTTCCAGGCAAGTTTGCAACCTTCGCCAGTAATGTCTGATACTTTTAATGGGCCCTCAGGTGTTCCAGGTTTATCTAATACGGTTACTTTAACATATGCTATGTCTTTGCCATTGATATTTTCAGCTATAAGTTGGTATTTGCCAGATTCAGCTCTTGTAGCCATTCGAACATTCAAGTTAGTATTATAGTCGACATCCTTTATTTTTACACGATCATTTGTCTTGACATCTCTATTATCTAAAAGCCATCTAGTTCTTGGAGCTGGTTCTCCGCTGATTTTAACATCAAAACCGAAGTTTTGGCCAGCTTTAACTTTAATGTCAATAAGATTCGTTCTATCGATCTTAGGTGCCTGGTTACGTGGTTTAGCAACTATAACAGGCGTTGCATTAGACGGCTCACTTAAGCCAGCCTTATTAACGGCGCGAACACGGAATTCGTAGGGTTGTCCTTCAACCAAATCTCGTACAGTTGCTCGTACGGGTGCATCTCCTGTTCCATAAGCTGGAACTTCCAGAGCTTTTTCCCATTCGCCATATTTGTCTTTCTTTTCTATGACATATCCTGTGATCGGAGCACCTCCGTCATTCAATGGTGGACTCCATTTAAGATCAATGTGATCTTTATCCCAATCTGTTGCTTCGAGATCAGTTGGTTTTCCAGGTTCATCGAACGGATTCTTGGCTACTATTGTTTGTTCAGCTACAAGTGGCTCGGATTCACCTTCAGAATTAACTGCAGATACTCGGAATTTGTATTCCTTACCTGGCACTAAACCAGTCACGTCCAAATCTATATAATAAATAGAAAAATAAATAAAACAATTTAGAAAATTTATATAATTCATTAAATTCATTAAATGAATTAATTCAGTAAATGACTATAATTTCATCATCGTAAGTGATACTTACTCGGGTCAGTTGAACGACCACAAGGAACCCAACAACCGGTTTCTGGATCCATTTTGTCAACTTGATAATATTCAATTGGCATGCCACCATCATCAAGAGGCCGTTTCCATTTAAGTTTACATCCTTCTTTATGCACGTCGGTAACCGAAAGTGGTCCTTCGGGTGCTGATGGTTTATCAGTTACCGTCACTTTAACAGTCGCTTGATCTTTTCCACAAGAGTTAGTAGCTATGATTGTATAATCACCGCTGTCATCTCGCTTTACTGGGCGAACCGTTAATTTGCTCGTGTATTCTGAATTATCAATATTTACATTACGACTAGGAGTCAATGGCATGGATCCAAATCGCCAATTCATAGTTGGATGTGGTTCACCGATAACATTAACATCAAACTTAAGTGTAGATCCCGCAGAAAGTGTGACATCTCGCAAAGTGCGCCGATCAATTTTAGGAGCCACTGTAAGTATTGATAAAAAAAATAGTTCAGTTTTTAACAATATTTATTCTATATTGATTAATCTGTCAAAGCCTAGATAAACAGAATTTTTAATTCATGTTTGAGCATTATCGATAGGAAAAATGGAGTGGATACGGATTAAAACCATGTACTATATTTATTTTATTCCTATGCTTATGAGATTAAAATTTTATTTTGTACTTCAAAATAAATGTAATACTTATAAATAATGAAACGTTATGCAACTGATAAAAAAAAACTCTTGTAATTATTGATTTTACAATTTCAATCAAATATGATCGCTAAAATGTGGTAATTTCCTCACAATGATCGCCATATTATAAATGAAACATAAAAAATAGAGAAGATGTATTTTATTACTTATTTTGTTTTTTATTTTTTTAATAAACTAACTACAATAAAAATCTATAAATCAAACTTTTCACTTTTTTAACCATTTTGTAAACGATATGATAATTTTTTTTAAATCGGGATATTCCAATAATCATTGATTATAATTGAAGCTCAATTCTAGTACATGATTTTAGTTCAAATTCATTTTATATTTTAATAAGCATTAGAGCTCATCTATGGTTATTCATAAATGAATAACTATAAAAATAGTAACAATAAACTTACAAAATCGTGGTTTGGCGATGAATGTTTTGCTCGTATCACCTGGTTCTGATTGACCTGCTTTATTAACTGCAATAACTCGGAATTGATATTCATTGCCTTCTATAAGTCCAGTAATAGTTGCTGAACATACTGGGACATCTTTTTCTAAAGCTTTCTCCCACATTGTACTATATTTATCTTTCTTCTCAATGATATAGCCTGTAATTGGAGTTCCACCATCACTAACTGGCTCTTTCCATTTCAAATCGACTTGATTGGCTGTCCAGTCCACGGGTTCTGGTGCACCAGGTGGTGATGGTACGGCTGTAAAGCAAAATAGACAACAATTATTTGTAAGAAAAAAATCTTTCACGCACTTACTTTTCAAAAATTACAATTATGTTTACTGTACTGCATTAAATTTATTATTTAAATTTATTTAAAAAACTTACTGAAAGGATCTTTAGCTATAATTGATCCAATCGTCTCAAGTGGTTCAGATTCACCCTCTTTGTTAAGGGCTTTTACTCTGAATTTATATTCATGACCAGGAGTTAAGCCTTCAACCTTAAATTCAGGGGCATTTGATCTACCGATTGGTAACCAAACGCCAGTTTCTGGATCAAACTTCTCGATAAGATATCCTTCAATAGGTTCACCTCCATCATCTTTAGGTTTCTTCCATTTCAGCGTACAACCATCCTTGTGTATATTAGATACTTCTAATGGACCTTCGGGTTTGTCTGGTTTCGCTGTATAAATAAATATAAATTTGTAATAAAATATTCTTTTGGTGTCAAAATTAATATTTTTCTTTAAAATAAATCAGAAAACTTACAGACAACTGTAACTTCTACTTCAGCGGTATCAGAACCATATTGATTGCTTGCGCTTATTTTATAGACTCCAGTATCTTTACGTTCTGGTCTATCGTTAAAGAACTTAGTATTATTAGGAATATTTTCAACGCGCCTATATGTTGTTTGATGGACAATCTTTCCGTTAATAGACCATGAAACATCCGGAGGAGGTTCTCCAAATACTTTAACATCAAATTTAATAGGCTCATTTTCATGTACAGTGATATCACGAAGATTTCTTCTATCGATCTTCGGTGGTACTAAAATAATTATTAATTATATACAACAAACAAATAGCAATTATTATTTTTTTATGTAAATCATTTATTAATTTTATTCAACTTACGTCTTCTACATTTGGCTGTAATAGGTTTGCTAGCATCTGAAGGTTCTCCAGGACCAGCATCATTGATGGCTTTTATTCTAAATTCGTATTCTACACCTTCATCTAAATTGTCAACTTTGCCTTTACAATCAGGTCCAACAGTTTCAACAGCTTTGATCCATTTAGGACTTCCCTTTTCACGTTTTTCAATGAGGTACCCAGTAATTGGAGAACCACCATCATTCATAGGTGGAGTCCACTTCAAGTCAATACGATCCTTATCCCAATCTGTTGCTTCTGGCCTACCAGGTGGTCCAGGTTCATCTATTAAAAATATTTATTAATATATTTATTTAATAATTAATTATTAAATTAATTATTAATTTAATTAATAATATTTTATTCATGATTGTTTAAGTTATGTTTGAAGATAGTATTATAAAACTTACCAAATGGATTTTTGGCGACAATAGCTTGTTCGGTCACCAATGGTTCAGATTCACCTTCAGCGTTTACTGCAGCTACTCGGAATTTATATTCTTGACCTGGAACTAAGTTTTCAACTTCCATTTTTGGTTCCAGTGTTCGACCTACTGGAATCCATCTACCACTTATTGTATCCATCTTTTCAACTACATAATGGTCGATTGGTACGCCACCATCATCTAATGGTGGATTCCATTTGAGGCTACAACCTTCTTTGTGGACATTATCAACCTTTAATGGACCTTCCGGCTTAGCAGGTTTATCTAATACAGTGAGAGAAATGGTAGCTTCATCTTTGCCTGAATCATTTTCAGCTTTCAAAGTTAAATGACCACTATGAGCTCTGGTTGCGAAGCCAATCGTAAATTTGGTTTTGTAATCTTCTTGTTCAATCACAACACCACCCTCATCTGTTTCCTGCTTCTTTTTGTTAAGATACCAAGTCTTAGTTGGTGGAGGTTCACCGGAAACTTTAACATCTAATCGCACATGATTTCCTGCTTTCACCGTTATATCTTTCAGGTGAGTACGATCGATCTTAGGTGCAGCATATCGATCTTTAGCTAACAGAACATCGCTAGGTTCACTGGGCTTACTCTGACCTCCTTTATTAAGTGCTTTTACACGGAATTGATATTTTTGACCTTCTACAAGATCGCCAATTCGAGCTTCGTTTTTAGCTCCAGGAACCTCTGCAGCTTTTTGCCACTTTCCATATTGATCTTTTTTCTCAATGATGTATTTTTCAATCGGAGCTCCACCATCATTTTTAGGAGCAGCCCATTTAATAGTTGCATGATTTTTATCCCAATCTCTAAATTCAGGTTTACCTGGTGCATCTGGCTCATTGTATGGATTTTTAGCTGTCGTTGGAATGGTTGTTTCCAAAGGTTCTGATTCTCCCTCAGCATTAACAGCTTTTACTCGGAATTGATAGTCTTTGCCTTCATTTAAACCAGAAACTTCTGCTTCAGGGACTTTACTAACTCCACAAGGAACCCATCTACCCATATCAACATCCATTCGTTCGATTAGATAATGATCGATAGGAGCACCACCATCATCTTCCGGTTTATCCCATTTCAATTTACAACCTTCTGCTGTCACATCAGAGACATTTAATGGTCCTTTAGGTTTTCCAGGTTTGCTCATTACTTCAATTTCAATTTCAACTTCATCTTTGCCACTATCATTTACTGCAGTAACAGTGTAAGTTCCAGCATCAGAACGCTGTATTTTATTGATAATAAAGCTTGTGTGGTAATCTTCATTGTCAATTTTCAAACGATCTTGTGTTTTCAATACATTATTTTTCAACTTCCAGGTTACAGTTGGAGCAGGTTCACCAGTAATTTTAGCTTCCATTCGCAGTAGTTGTCCAACACGCATAACTTTCTTCTGTAGATTTGTGCGGTCGATGCGAGGAGCAACTGGATAAACAAAAAAATTTGTGTTATTATTGTTACTGATATTATTAAACCGGGGATAACTCGCAGGCAAACAGTCTAAAAGTTCTATGGTGAGTCATCAGGCCAAAGTATATACTCACGATTTGCTAAAAAGCCGGTGACAATAGATAAAAGCCGAATACGATTGAGAAAATAAGTTTTTCCGGAAAACACATGCGCCGCTTAAACTATAAATGGCTATCGACGAACAGAAGCAGCACTAAGAACGCGATTGGTAATAATTCAGAAGCACCGGATAATATTTAATTTCAATAACCGAAAACACTGAACAACAACCGGAAAAAATTTAATTTACTGCAAAAATATTTTAAATACTTACGGAAACGTGGTTTTGCTACAACACTCTTTGACGTGTCGCTAGGTTCGCCAGGTCCAGCTTTATTAACGGCAACAACTCTGAATTCATACTCATGGCCTTCTTCGATACCATTGGTTACTTTAGCATTAGTACTGGTTCCTGGTACTTTAACTGCATCAACCCACTGCCTGCCTTCTTTATCACGCATTTGTACAATATATTTTTCAATTGGTGCACCACCATCATTTTCTGGTGGACTCCATTGTAAGTCAACAAAGTCTTTGTCCCAGTTTGTAAGATTTGGTCGTCCTGGTTTTCCTGGTTCATCTAAAAAAATTGTTAAAATATTCTTATATTTATTTAAGATCATATTTATTTAAATATTTTATACTATAAATAATTTTTGTACCAAATGGATTTTTGGCAATAATTGACTTCTCAGTTTCTAATTCTTCGGATTCTCCTTCTTTGTTGACAGCCTTTACTCTAAATTTATAAGGTTTGCCTTCTTGTAGTCCAGTTATATTAGCTTCCGGTTCTGTTGATCTACCACAAGGAACCCATTGTCCAGAAAGTGGATCTAATTTCTCAATCTCATAATATTCAACAGGAGCACCACCATCGTCTTCTGGTTTTTTCCACTTGAGTTTACAGCCGTGTTTATTAACATCAGAAACTTCCAAAGGTCCCTAAAGTATTAAAACATAAAATACAATCACGTAGTCAAAACATACTACATTTTAAAAACAGATTTTTTTCAGAAAAGTATTTATATAATCTATGTCTGTTTATAATATCTATTACTTTTAAGTAAACATTACAACAGAATTTTATGGTACAATTTGATTCATTTATGTGCTAAGTTATAACATACTTTTAAAGTATCAATTAAAACATGAGTATAAATTTAAAGAAAGAAAATTAATATCAAGATAGAATTAGTAACTGTATTATGTGTGCAAATCAAGAATATATTTATTATAATCTGATTTTTTCATAATTATTTCATATAATTTTACTTAAAATTTTATATTGTCACAGATTATCAAATTATTATATGCAGATTTGGAAAAAAGTAAGTTGTACAGAAAATTAAGAGATAGCCACGATACACCTCAATTTTAATGAAAGGAAGATTATAGTGTTATTTTCAATACATTCAAAGTCTTTTTATTTAATTTAAATGCAAAAAATAAAATTTATCTGATTTATTCTATTTTTTAAATAAATTGATAATTTATTCTTTAATATTAGAACTAATAATTTCGTCGTTTGATAAATAAAGTATTTTTTGTTACAAGTAGTTAAAGTTCAGGGTATAAAAGAATATAAACTTCCTTAATATATTTTAGATATATACTTCTAAAGGCGATATTACTATTTGTCTATATATAATTGTCATTTCTAATATAACATTAAATTAAAAAACCATTTAATCATTTTCGATCTTTACAGGCATCTTATTACTATAAAACTTTATTTTTATATTGCATACCGTTGGTTTACTTGGTTTTCCTAAGACGAGAAGATCAAACTCTGCAATATCTTCACCAACTTCATTTACTGCTTTAATAGTATATCGCCCTGTATGAGCTCGTTTTGTTTTTAAAATTAAAAATTTCGTGTTATAATCAACATTGTCTATTCGCATTTGATCATCTGATACAAGTTCTTTTCCTTTATATGACCATGTTACAGTTGGCGCAGGTTCACCAATTATGTTAATATCCAAAGACAAGGTGAGTCCAAGTTTAATCGAAGTTGGCTGCAGATGAGTTCTGTCAATGTATGGCTTGACTGTGGAAAAATAAATTTTTATTAGCATAGATATAAGTACTAATAATATATATCATTATGTTCTGTAAATGTAATCGATTGCTTACGCCATCGAGCCTTCGCCGTGTGCGGGTTTGTTGCTTCACTAGGTTCACCTGGTCCAGCCTTATTAACAGCTCGAACTCTAAATTGATATTGATTACCTTCTTCTAACTTTGGAACAGTTCCAGTACAAACCGGCCCTTGCACCTCTGCAGCTTTTACAAAACTAGTTCCAAATTTATCTTTCATTTCAATAATGTATCCAGTGATTGGCGAGCCACCATCTCTAATTGGTGGTTCCCACTTCAATTTAACCATATTTTCAGACCAGTCCACAATTTCAGGTAGACCAGGTGCCGCAGGAGCATCTAAAAAATATTATTTTGTTTTTTAAATATTTTTAAGCTATAACACTTTAATTTACGCAAAATTTAATACTAAGATAATATCTATTAATTTACCATAAGGATTCTTGGCTAAAATGGCTGTGTCAGTCTGTAATGGTTCCGATTCCCCTTCTTCATTCACGGCTTTTACACGGAATTCATATTTTCTACCTGGTTCAAGACCCGTAATAGTATGTTCAGTTTTTTCAGGATCAACAATACCAGCAGGAACCCATCGTCCAGTAGTAACATCCATTTTTTCTAAAACATAACTTGATAAAGGAAGACCACCGTCATCTTTAGGTTTCTTCCATTTTAATTTACAGCCTTCTTTATGAACATCTGTAACTTCGAGAGGGCCTTCTGGTTTTCCAGGTTTATCTAAAGAAAATAATATAAAAATTGTACTTAATACATAATTTGTATAAAAAATTAATTATGTAGAATAATGGTTACCTAGTATAATTATTTCTACTTCTGCCTCATCCGAGCCCGAATCGTTTACTGCCTTAATTATATATTTTCCAGTATCCTCCCGTGAAGTATTCGAAAGATTTAACTTAGTGTTATAGTCTTCATTTTCAATTTTTACGTTTGCACTAGTGGATAATGGTTTAATACCCTTACTCCAGGTAATAGTTGGAGGAGGTTCACCTTCTACATCGACGTCGAGTTTTACAAGTTGTCCTGCTCTTACTTTCACAGTATGCAATTTCTCACGATTAATATGTGGTTTAACTGTTTGTACAAAACAATAAAATTATTATTTTAATTGTAATATATTTATTGTGTTTATTATAAATAATTTCAACATACGGAATCTTGCTTTAGCTACATGTGGTTTAGTAGGCTCACTAGGTTCACCAGGTCCAGCTTTGTTAATAGCACGAACTCTAAACTGATAAGTAGCTCCCTTTTTGAGCCCAGTAACACGACCTCTTGGTTGAGATGATGTTGTCGTTTCTGCTTCTTCCCAATGACTTGTTAATTTTTCTTTCTTTTCAATAACATATCCAACTATAGGAGCACCACCATCGTCTTTGGGTGCTTCCCACTTAAGATCAACACGATCTACATCCCAATCTTCAAAATCAGGTACTCCAGGTTTCCCAGGAAGATCTAAAAATTAAGAATAAGAGTTAAATTTCAAAATTATATTAGAAAATTAAATCTAATATCATTAACAAACCGAATGGATTCTTCGCTTTAATAGCTCTATCAGTAATGAGAGGTTCAGATTCTCCTTCTTCATTAATTGCTTTTACTCTAAATTCATAATCGTGACCTTCTTGCAATCCCTTAACATCCATCTCTGTATCATCGGTACGTCCAACTGGTACCCAGCGGCCAGTAGACTTGTCAAGTTTTTCAACTTGGTATCCAGTGATAGGTTTTCCACCGTCATCTTCTGGCTTCTCCCATTTCAATTTACAACCACTCTTGGTGACATCCGACACCTTAAGGGGTCCCTTTGGTTTTGATGGGGCCGCTATAGAAACATTTTTTAAGATTTAATAATTTTTTTTAAAGGTTAGTTATTTCTATATATAATTCTAGATATTTCTAGATTATTTCTAAATAGTTATTTCTAATTTTTCTTACATAATACTGTAACTTCTACTTCGGCTTCATCCTCTCCATGAGCATTTACAGCCTTGATTTTCCATACACCAGTATGCGCTCGTACACTGTCGTTAATGTTTAATTTGGTGTTGTAATCGACATTCACAATTTCAATTGGAGCACCTGATTTAACCAAATTATTTTTATGATACCACGTAGTTTCTGGTGGTGGTTCACCCCGAACATCAACGTCGTATTTAATTGGTTTACCAGCTCGAATGATCAAAGGTTTAAGATTTGTTCTATCAATTCTAGGTTTCACTGTACAAAATAGGTTAATTAATTATTGTACAACTGTTACGAAACGATTGAAGTTTTAAATAACTACTACTTACAAGCTCTGTGTCTACAAATTTGCATTTTTGATGCATCTGAAGGCGGTGATACTCCAGCTTTATTAACTGCTATTATCCTAAATTGATATTCTCCTTTTTCTTTTAGACCAGCAACTTTAGCTTCAAGGGCGTTACCAGGAACTTCCATAGCTTTTTCCCATTCTGGTTTAAGTTTATCTTTCTTCTCAATAATATATTTCTCGATTGGTGCTCCTCCATCGAATTCTGGGGGTGTCCATTTTAGACTAACCGATTCATTATCGTAATCAGTGATTTCGGGTGTTCCAGGTTTAAGAGGTTCATCTGCAAGAATAAATTTTGTTTAGTAGCTGAAGTAAAATAAGTATATTTAATTTTTTATATTATTTTGATGAACTGCGATTTACCAAATGGATTTTTAGCAATAATTCCTCGCTCGCTTACGAGAGGTTCAGAATCTCCCTCGTCGTTGACAGCTGTTACTCTAAACTTGTACTCGCTACCGGGATTTAGTCCAGTAATATCAAATTCGGTAGGCCCATTTCCAGGAACTTTTCCACAACGTACCCATTTTCCAGTTTTTGTATCCATCTTTTCGATTTCATATTCTTTAATTGGACTGCCACCATCATCTTCAGGCTTTTCCCATTTAACTTTTGCACTAGTTTTTGTAACATCAGACACTACAAGTGGTCCTTTTGGAGAATCAGGTTTACCTATATTTTAAATCAATATTAGATGTATAAAATTATTAATCATAACCACTTCTTGTAAATAGATATAGAAATTTAACGAATTGAAAAATTACCCAAAACAATTAATTCAACAGTTTCTGTGTCTTTTCCACTGGCATTTTCTGCAACTAATGTGTATTTTCCAGTATCTTTTCTTACAGCATTAGTAAGGGTAAAGTCTGTATGATAATCGATATTTTCAATTTTAATACGTTCAGAATTAGTCAGAGGTATGCCATCTCTCCAAATCCATTTACATTCTGGTGGTGGCTCTCCAATGACATCAACTGACCACTTATGAGTTCTACCAGATTTAATAGTAATCGATTTGAAGGTTTCTCGATCAATTCTTGGCTTAACTATAATTTTTAAAATACATTTAGTTTATCATTATTTTTTAATTTAAAATATCTCAAACGTAATATATACTAACGATTTTTATGCTTGCACAGATGGTTGTCAGTAGGCTCACTCGGCTGTGAGTTTCCTGCTTTATTATGTGCACGAACTCTAAACTGATATACCTGTTTTTCCTTTAATCCTTCAACCTTTACTTCTGGTCTATCATCTTCTGTTTTGGCAACCTCAACCCAATCAGGTGAAAATTTATCCTTCATTTCTACAGTGTAGTGAGTTATTGGTCTACCGCCATCACTTTCAGGTTTAGCCCATTTCAAGCTAACACTGACATTATCATAATCGAAAATTTCTGGCTTTCCTGGTTTCCCAGGCTCATCTAAAAAATGTATGATATATTAGCTTATTTTATAAATAGCGTTTTATTTATACAAACATAAAAATAGAATATACCATAAGGATTCTTAGCTACAATTGCATCATCAGTTTCAAGAGGTTCTGATTCGCCTTCTTTATTCATAGCTTTAACACGGAATTTGTACTTCTTCTTCGGTGTTAGTCCCTGGAAAGTAAATTCAAGAGGTTCGCCTGGACCGACTTCTCCAGCTGGAATCCATCTTCCAGTATCCATATCCATTTTTTCCAAAACGTAGCCGGTAATATCAGTGCCACCATCGTCTTTTGGTTTCTTCCATTTCACTGTTATATGATCAGAACGAACTTCTGTTGTTTCTAATGGTCCTGATGGTTTAGCTGGTCTGTCTACAATTTAAAAAAAGGACATTGACTATAAAGTTATTTTTTTGAAAAATTGTGTTCATTGACTCTATTTTATAGGCTTACCTAACACAACAACATCTGCAATACTTTCACAAGTACCGGAACTGTTTGTAAGTAAAAGCTTGTATTTTCCTGAATCTGGTCGAGTGGTTTTTCTTACTGTTAATACAGTATTTCTTTCATATTTATCAATAGTAATTCTTTCTGCTGCATCCTGTACTAATTCCTTATCACCAAGGAACCAATGAACTTCTGGATCTGGTTCACCTTGATACTTAATATCGTACTTAATAACTTGACCTTTCTTAACAACAAGATTTTTCAAACCATCTCCAACAATAAATGGTTTGACAAAGCGACTCTTGGCAATAATTGGTTTAGTGGCATCAGATGGCGCACCAGGACCAGCCTTATTAACTGCACGAATTCGGAATTCATATTGCTGACCTTCTTTCAAACCATCTATTCTTCCTTGCGTTACGTTGCCTTCAATTTCTTTACCCTTTTCCCATTCTTTACCGAACTTTTCTTTAAATTCTATTATATAACCAGTAATTGGAGCTCCACCATCACTATCAGGCTTTGTCCATTTCAAATCTGCATGATCTACATCCCAATCGGTAACTTCCACGTTTCCAGGCTTTCCTGGCTCATCTAGAAATCATTAAACATATTAATTAAAATCTAATTGTTTACCTCATTTGGATCAATGTTTTAGAATAAAAAATTTACCCCAAGGATCCTTAGCCAATATTGGATTTTTAAACAGTGCTGGTTCACTGGATCCTATTTTATTAACAGCGCGTATGCGGAATTTATATTCTTTCTTGGTAACGAGATCTTCAACTTTGTATGTTGGTTTTTCTCCTTGCATGACCTCGCCGACATTATCCCATTGAGATTTCAAGCTCATATCAAGACGCTCAATGACATATTTGAGAATTGGTGAGCCGCCATCATCTTTCGATGGTTTGAAAGATACCACACAACTTGTCGCGAATACGTCACTAACTTCAACATCTTCGGGTGGTGATGGAACCTCTGTAAGATAATAAAATGTTATATGGACATATGTACAGACACACACGCACACGCACACGTACACACGCGCGCGCGCGCACACACACACACACATTATAATATTTAAAATAATTAACAAAGTACTACCTTGCATGTTTACGAAAACATCTTTGACTTCCTCTCCTTGGGCATTTCCTATTTTTATTTGATAAATACCAGATTGCTCATGTTGTGGTTTTTTAATTTTGTAAGTAATTTTATCTTCACCAACAACGATTTCTACATCCTTGAGAGGAAGAGCTTTTCCATCTTTAACGAGTTTAGCCTCAACTTGAGATTGTTTCGTTCCTTCGACTATAATAAATATTGTAATATTAAAAGAAATATGTACATTATTAAAAATATATAAATAATACTTTACAAATGAAAAACTTTCTTACTTTTGTAAGGTATGATAAATACAATTGGTGCACTGCAAGGCCCTTCAATTTTATCAGGGATATCAGCAATCGGCTTACTTTCACCCTTCTTTATTGATAATTTACACGAGCTTTTTAGTTCTCCACTCTCACAAGTAATTTCACCATCATCTTCCATTTCTGCTCTATTAAATACAAGTTGGTGTTTCCCGCCACCAAGATTTTTAATTTCGACTCTTTCATTTGGTTCAATTGGTTTTCCATTGAAAAACCAATTGGCTGGAGCTGTTTGATCTTGTAATTCCACATCAAGAACAACTTTTTCCCGTTCGATTCCAACAGTGTCTTTAAGTTTTTTATTGAACCGATTCAAATCTAATAAAAGTGAATAGTTAAATAAACAAATTATTTAAAAAAGAAATTTTAAATTATATAAATTATAAGTTATAAATATATTTAATTATCTTACAATTGACAATGAGCTCTGCTTCAGTTTTATCAGCATTGCTTACACAAGAGTACATTCCAGCATCTGTTACTTTGGCATCTTTTATAACTAGTTTTCTTTTTCTACCTTCTACTTTAATTTGAACTCTGTAAAATTTATTAAGATAATTTTAATTGTTTAAATAATATGTAAATGGTTTTATTTATTTTAGTTTAATGCAAAAAAACCTTTTATCGGAAAGTATTTCTTGATCGCCTTTGAACCATTTAACATCTCCTGCAGCATCATCGAGTTCGCAAAGTAGTGTTATCGTCTCTTTCTCTGTCGCTGTCTGGTGTTTCAATACCTTAACGAATTTATAGGGATATTCTGTAAATTACAAATCCATATTAATATTTAAAAATAATGTCTACACTAATATATGTAATCTTTATACATATATAATTGTGAATTACCAATAATTGATAAAGTTGTGTCAGTTTTATCAGGTTGCTTATTAATTTTACAGAAGTATTCACCACTATCATTAAATGTTGCATTTCTAATAGTTAATCGACAAACTCCGGACATATCTTTCGAAATTTGATATACTTCGCCATCCTATAAAATATTTAAGTTTTTATTAACTGTTAATTGTAAACAAAACTAAATAAAAATGTAAATTATTTTGCAAATGTATTCACCTCCAATTTACCCTTTCCTTTGTACCAAGTTACGTGTGCCATACTTGAACTGACTGTACATTCTAACTGAACTTCATGTTTATTAAAGCCACTTGTTTGCTGATTCAGCGGTTTAGTAAATGTGTACACCGGATCGGGTTCTTTAAAAAAATTGACATTTAGTTATTAGAAACATATCTCATAAATAATATTATCATAAAAAATACCATCAACATTCAGGAAAGCGGTACTAGACACTCCAGATATATCAATAGTGTATTTTCCAGTATCTTCTACTTTTGGTCCCATAATAATAAGTTGGTAACAATCTTCTTCATTTTTAAACTTGTATTTCGCGGATTGGAATAATTCCTTTTATGAAAATATAAATTGTATAGAAAATGTTGTTTCAGTCATTATTAATTTTGTATTTAGTAAAGTCTTTTGATACGTACATCTTTTCTAAAGTACCATCTCGGTTTGCAATTCGGTTTCGAGAAATTCGCTTCGAAGACCACCTTCTTGTCCTTACCCTCTTTTGCATATTGATCGATCAGCGGTTTCAAGAAAGTTTCAGGTTTCTGTGCAAGTAAAAAATAATAATGAATTTATGATTTAAATAAACATAAAAATAAGACTCTTTATTTCAAATTGGTATAACTGTAAAAAGAAAATTTATTTTTATTATTTCAAAAATATTACCCCTAAAAACATATAGTCGTTAAATAAAACAATTTTAAAATCATCAAAACCTGAAAAAATATTTCTCGATGATTTAAAAAAACGATGAAAATAAGAAGATCCTTTCCAAAACCAAACCATAAATCCATTAAATAAATCTTTAAAATACAGAAGATCGACAAGTTTGTAAAAGAACTAAAAAGTATTTTAAATGCAACTTTGATACTTTGTATACCTTTCTTGCATATAGAACTCTACACTAATAACATTTGTATATATAACGTGCAAAACTACTTCGATAACTTCAAGTCTAATTAGCTCTAAAATATTTAGATGTATAAATTTACAGAAGCTTTATTACATAGAAAAGACTAAGAATAGAAAAAAAAATAATCGCTTGAGTCTGTTTGAAATTAAAGGTTGAATACGTGTAAAAACAAGAACTGAAAATTCACAACAAATTTGAAAATAGCTATTATAATTTCTGTTTTAATAAAATTATACAGGATTACCCGAGGGATTGCCTATAATCTAATATTAATTCTATAGGCCAGGGTTTGAAATGTAACTGAACCCTGATCGAAAACATAGAGAATCAACTCGGAATACTGCATACATTACAGTAACTTAACATTTTTTGAATGTACGATTATGTTTAAATATATATAGAAAAAGTGGTTAATAAGCAAAAAAGTTTAGTGCTACTTTATTATACATGAAAATAGAAAAATAATTAGCTAATAGACTATAAAAACATGCATAGTGAACTTTAAATAAATCCTACAATTCGTCGAATTGTGCTGTAATTTATTCGATTTTCATTTATTTTGCTTTATAGTGAATATATAGAAAGGTATTAGAAATATTGTATACAACAAATTTCTTACAATAAAGGTTTATACTACAAAAAATCGAATTTAGTTGAAGAATCGAGATACCTACAAAGGGATTTTTCTTATGCAAAATCAAAATATAATTGGAATAATGTGGGCTCTCGGCTTCACCTCACACGCATCACAGCTACGAAACAAATCTTAAGAAATACAAACATTTTCGGATCTCAGATAATGCTCATCAGCAATACTTCTGCCATCTTCATTTATGTTTCCATGTTCATCTTGACCTGATCTCTGTATTCGATTAAATACGTCGTAAATTCATTGAAAAAAATAGAAAGAAAATGTAAAATATTATGAAAAGTTAATATTTTCTATTTTATGTTCTGTAAATTAAATTTCTTTTATTATTTTTCAAACAGAAGGATCCTAATGATTTACGAATATACGATTTGCAAAATATACTTGATTTGTGTTAAGTTACTATATAGAATAGGCACTGCATATTCAAGAAATACTTTGAATAAACTCTGTCTATCCATTAAAAACTTTGAGGGAACCACTTTTATTAGGGGATTTCATTAGTATAACGGAGTTCTTACAGTAATTAAACTTAATATAGGTATATTATAGTTTACGTGGTTATTAAATGTTATTCATTAATGTTAAATTTTTTGTATTTAATGCGGTTATTAATATTACTATAAGGTTAATTAAATTTTTAATAAAATGTGGGGAATTATATAAATATTAAATATAAGGTGAGGTACGAAAAATCACTTGCATGTTTAATCTTAATTCTAAGGAAGATGTAGAAAACAAAAAAAAATATTTCATAAATTATGAAAGGTAAAAGACACTTGTTATTGCAACTATGATTATACTGTACACATTCTAAATTGTTTTTAATTTACAGATTATAAGGGTTTTCAATCGTTAAGAATGCACATAAACACTGAGACTTACTCTTAACGATCAGGAAGTATTTACAAAATCCAGTTCATTTTGATACGGAACTGTATTCGTTATGAAGCGTTGCTATTAATGTATTATTTTATGAATTGCTGTTTCAATGTGATATTGATTCATTGTTAAAAGAAACAATGAACTAAATTAAATTAATTCACCATTTGAAAAAGGAACGATGTTTTAAATAAAATTCATCGTTCAAAAACAAAATGGTAAATTGAAATAAGTTTTAATCAACATTCAAAATGAAATTGTTCAACAAATTAACATCATCTAAATACACTACAATATAATTGATTTACTGAGAGTAATCAATATTGATTTTATCTAGCAACCAAAAATAGTTGTAATGCTTGGCCTTGATGTAGTGACCCATTTTATTTTGAATATAAAATTAAACTTGATTTTATTCACATTGTATTTTGAATTTACCATCCATAAATAGAATGATAAATAGCGAATGTTTAATTGATATATTTGCAGTCCTGATCCTACGTGAAAAGCTGGTTATCTCAAATAAAGGACGAAATAAGTACAAACCCTTTCAACTTTCTTAAGGGCGGGCATGGGTTTTTCCACATCTTTAAGGTCCACCTTCTCAAGTTCAGCTTGTTCTTGTGCCCACTTCTGGTATTTGCGCTTCTTCAGCATGGCACGGAAGTCCATGCCACTGGCATCTAGCCATGTTTGAATCGACATTAGAAACTTGTTTTTAGGAGGAATGGGACACTATACTTTACTGTTTAATCGGGATTACCGGAAACATATAGTTGCATCTCGGCGGAATCCTCGCCATGGATGTTGCTGATGACAATTTTGTAGGTGCCCTCGTCGTTGGGCTTGGTCTTGCGCATACATAGTGTAATTGTGTTCGTTTCGGAGTCGGTGAGGAACTTGAATCGACCACCTTCGATGATCTCGGTCATGCCCTTGTAGAATTTGAAAGTAGGGGCTGGGGTACCTTCCACCTGGACGGTGAGGTATGCTGTCGAGTCTAAATGCAAAGGGATAACCGTCATGCGATTTGTAAACGCTCATTTGGTCGATCTCTTTGATTAGATAATTCATTTAGTTTTGCGATGGTTTACTGCGTTAATTGAATTAGAGTAAAATATTTTTGTTTATTTAAAGATAAATATATTAATTACGTTAAATTATAAAAGTTAATTATAGGTTGTATTAAAATATATCCATTAATAAGTGAAAATAGTTGTTTTAAGGTGGGCGTGGGCCAAATGTTATCATTGGATTTTCCATATAGAAATGAAGACAAATATGAATGTAGTTAATGTATATATAGGATATAGTATAATGTTTAAAAGTAATTTTGAAATTTTTTTACATCTTAATTCTAAAGAATTAATATTCTTATAACACATCGTTCTGTAAGTTCCGGAGCTAACCCACAGATGATGATAGCAATATCAAATTTACTTCGGTTTTCAAAAGAACAAACCTTCAAATGACTCGTGTCTAATTTTCACATCAATCTGACCATAAATAGTAAAGCTGTTGTGGCGAAAATGTATTGATAAAACATTGCTATTTTATTGTCAAAAATATCGTACAAGCTCAATAATAGCGTGAAACATGCTATTCGAATTGTGTTCTATCGAAATCAATGACGGTGGTATGCAGATTTCAAATGCGATCTCTTTGACACAAATGACGTAGACCACTAGGGCAGGCCAAATGAAGTGGAAAGTTCAGAAAATAATAAGTTGGTGGTTGATCGCAATCTGGAAGTTCGTAAGATTTCCGAGATGCTAACATATCAACTTGTAATGCACAACAACTTTACAGAAAAAATTGGACATGAAAAAGGTCTTTTGAAAATTGGAGTCATGTTTGCTCATAATGAAACAAAAAGAACGATTACATAACTCAAAAATACAATGGACAAAATGTGGATCCATCATTTCATTCCAGAATCGAAGCAATAATGGACCGAATAATGTGCAATCCATGAAAACCATTCGAAGCTTTCGAAAACCCAACATGATATAACTTTTATTGACTATCTTAAAAAAGGAGAATCCATCAACAATGACTATTACATCGATTCATTAATATATTTTAAGAACAAAATCATCCAGCAGCACACGAAGAAAAAAATCATCTTTCATCAACACAAAGCACCGTCTTATAAATTAATGAAATAAAAAAAGTGTTTGAATTGCTTTCGCACCTACCACAATCTTAAAATCTAACCTACAGTGATTATTGGCTCTTTGCTGATTTCAGAAAGATGCTTCAGGGGAGAAATTTTGTTCAAATGAAGAAGTATTTGCTGAAACCGGATCCTTAATCGGAGCTTATTTTGAGGCGGAGGAGAAATCTTTTTACAGGCATCGATTCGAAAAGTTAGAAAATGTTGGAATAATTGTATCGCACTTGCAGTTGATTATGTTGAAAGTAAAACTAAATTTTGCAAAACAAAAATTATTTTCTGAGTCTCATAACTTATTGAACGATGTGTTACAGTATCTAAAAATAGAACATCTATTTGCAATTTCAAAATTAAAAAAGATGTCATTCAGAAATTAATATAACTTAGAAAACATACAAAATATAGATCAATATAGAAATGGCACGATGTTTTGTAATTTTTTTCCATTATAGCAAAAATTATTACATTTAATACTATAATTTTTATCACAATATATAATAGTTTACAAGCTGTAATGAATGTGATTCAGATTATAGTATAAGTTATAATAAATTTTTCTGACTTTAATATTGAAAAACATACGCCAAAATTAGTTTATTTGGTTAAAGTTATTTAAATATTCTTGACGTTTCTAGATTTCGAGTTTAAATTAATGAGTTAATAATTGAGTAAAAGAATAGTGATTTTTATACGATAAAAGTGTTAATTCAGTAAAAAGCAGAAACAAATTTAGAATTTTTAATGATTATTTGGAATTAGGTTTTGATTGTAATTATCACCAGGGGACTAAGTTTTATTGTCAATTATCGACGAGATAAACGACTTGGAAGGTAAATCACGTTATATGAAGACTGTGATGTG
This sequence comes from Sycophaga agraensis, assembly GCA_018906755.1. Lineage (NCBI taxonomy): Eukaryota > Metazoa > Arthropoda > Insecta > Hymenoptera > Pteromalidae > Sycophaga > Sycophaga agraensis. The sequence goes on along the minus strand of JACCIE010000169.1, from coordinate 24,382 downwards.
AAAGCTTTAGAGAATCGTGGTTATTATATCCAATTATTTAAGGGGTTATTTAAACAGCGGAGAAAGTGGGGGGGGGGGGCTTGGGGCGCACCTTCCACCGCGGAGTAGGACTCTTGGACGTCGACGATCTGCGGGGGCCCCGGCTTGCCGACATCTCGCAACGGTGTGCTCGGCTGGTTGATCTTGTTCTCGAGGTCCGCCACGCTGAGCCTTCGGGCGTCCGTACTCGGACGACGTCGCTGCCCGGGCCCAACAAACCATTAGTTAATACCTCGAAGCCACTATACCCTCGCTTACGAAGGCTCTCTTCTGGTTTGCTCACTCAGAATCTCCGCTTGTCCTCGCACGAGTCAGCTACTTACCCTTCATCGCTTATCGCGACTTTGACAAAATTTTTACCATGGTACTATTTGAGTCAGTGAAAAAGCGCCCAAGAGTCTTTTCTCAAAAGAGTTGAAGTATATCTTTACTAAAATTATCTAACTTTAGAAATATAATCTTTTGTAAAATAATTCAAATCTTATTAAAACTATAATAAGATCTATCTTATCTTATTTAAACTATAATGTTCATCTATTTATAAACATGATGAAAAATAACGTTTTAAACTAAGTCGTATCACTGTAAGTATAGATTGAAATATATAGGAATGTTTTGAATTGAATTTTAAAAATCTTGAAAAATCATTAATTATGCGCATATTTCTACTTGCTTTGTACCACAGTTGATGGCTGTACGAGGATTACCGGGATTCTGAGCATTTGATAATATTATGGTACATATATCACAAACAGAGGTGATGATTTTAATCGTTTAAATGCTTTGATGCTTAGTTAATACAATTTGGTAAATTGTCGAGGTTTGCGATAGGGAGATATTAGAATAAACAGTTAGAAAACGTATTTAGAGTTTGTAGTAGTAGAAGTTGTAGTAGTAGTAGTAGTTCGTAAATGGAGGCTTGTTAGTCACCCTTGTGCTTGTTAACTACTACTAACACATTCATGAACTGCTATCAATTCACCAAAGTATTAGTGGAATGTTCATTCCCTTCACTTCCGCATGTTAAATCCATTTTTGGTTTATTTAATTTAAATGATTAATTTACAGTATGTGATCTACGCGTATGCGGCGTTACAATAAATTATTGCTAATTCGAGCTAGCCTGGCCATGTCCATATACAGCGTTTTCATAGAATGCTCGAGAGATTAACTACAGGATTGAAATGAAGTAATAACTTTTTCAATCATCAGCGAGCTTTTCTTTATTTCATTATTGTCAACCTCAACACCTTTAAATATAGTATTATTACAATAATTGGTGTTATTCTTACAAGATTATTAACAACATTATTATTTACATTCATCGTAATTTTCGAAGTTTTCGCTATCTTTGTATTTACCGTGTGTTTCGTAATACCTTTTCATTGTGATATTTAATTATCTACATACACGTTGGCCAAAGAAGACGAAATTGAGGTAGGTTTAAATGCATTATATTGCATATATGTTACACATATAGGGAAGCGTTCTAACACATTATCTGTAGTAGATGAAAAAGCAGGATAAGGTGACAAATTACAGTACATCGATTGTAATACATATACTCAAGGGAGATTCTTTAAAACACTTAAAACATTAACGTTATGCACATAGACAGGTTACTGATTCGCGAAGCACGAAAGCAGCAAAACAAACGTGCGGCAGCATTTCGCGTATTATCTTGTACACGTTGCAGGTCAATGAATAGTTGTGCTTCCTACATTTTAATTGACGTGTACGTAGTAAGTCATATGAATCAGATGAAGATTGAAAAGAATTGTGAAGAGTGACAAAACTATCATATGTTGCTGCTGCCGCCTCTATTGCTTCGAGCGAAATATGTCTCTCTAAGTATATACACTTAACTACATATTGATATTTACATGTAAACAAACAGGTGTGGAAGAAAAAGTGAGACACAAAAAGGTATGAGAACACAAATCTGTAATGTACAAAAAGTTGAGATTGAGAGAAAGAAAGAACAAAAAGTGAGATATACAAGGTATTCAATATAAAGTTCATTATGTACAATAAATAGTATTAATACGATTATATACACGGAACTAAGGTACATCATAGTCTTCGGGTACCAAGTTTCTAAGTAAAAAATAAATCCACGTGGTTAATCACGGTAATTTTAATCACAGAGTAGCTGAGTCACCCTCGGGCGACTGCTACCGATAAATAAATACACACACACACACACATACACACGCAAATGCGTGTGTGCGTGTGCGTGTGCGTGTGTGCATGTGAGAAATAAACATGGGCAACAAATACAGAGATCGATGAAAATATCTAACCTTGTCGTCCTCGAGAATAGCTCCGGGCCTTCCGAATTTCTGTGTTGAGCGTTCCCCAAAAAACAAATGGAACAGAAAATGGAGTGAAACTGATCATGTATAATGTGAGCTATTGTAATAACGATTAAGCGTCACACGGAATCATGTGCGATCGCCTTACACTTTCATCGCGTATCCCCCTGGCAAAGTTGCAGACCGATGAGACTGCGCCTACGGTAAACCGCGCGATTACGTCTGCCGTTAGTATGTTTTGTTTTATTGCAAGCGAAACTTATTCTCGAATGCGATCATTATGATTATTATGATTATTATTATAAAATTATTGTGCGCGTTGCCACAGAGGCTTGGGAATACAGGGGCGGGCGGGAGCAGAACGCCCGGAAAGAAGGTCCGTTGTGCTCCTCCCGGCCGCCCCTTATTCACGGGGATGTTTAAAAATGCATGAATGCTGGCGAGGCTCGCGCGCACAGCAGCTTTGCGGCTTTATCGAGGTACGTATGTATGGGTAAGCTTTGTGTTATAATGCAACACAAATCTCACCTTGGCGTCCAACACTTCGCCGGGCCGTAATCTAACCTGCAGAAAAAGTACAGAACGAACATGAGGCTTGGACATGTACACGCACACATATGGATACTGCACATTTTACGTTTCAACATTTTGGGTCAACGTTTTAACGAGATACGAATACGGGGTTGAAAGATATGCGTAGTTCGTTACAATAGCGTATGTGCACGTGACTCTTGACACCAGGGCAGGGCATTTACAAATACAACCACAGTGGCTCAACAAGGACATTTCGTACATCACATATGATAAATATTATGCTTCTATAATGTTTGATATCTACGGCACGTTGCTCTTGGTCGTTATTGCCTCCTCGAATCGCCTTTAGAAAGCGGATTAAAGTTCGCTGTCCTGCCAGTGGGATAAGCTTTCCTCTACCAGCAGCCAGGGTAATCACAGGGTAATACAGTACAAGAGAAACGGCGTCTATGGGAGTGATGTTATGTCAAATCTGCAGCTTCCATACAATTTACTTTTGCTCCATTGGCCCCCGTACCTTTTTCATTCACAGTCCTCACCGCAATTTCGCGCGTAGTCTTCCCCTTCATTTAATCTACTCGCGTATGCAGGTATAATTGAATGATTTAACAATTTTATCCTCCGCGAATCTAGCTATTAATACCGATGCTCTGCTTCGAATGTTTAAATTGCCCCGCGAAAAGTGCTTAATTGAAGCTCTCCGCTCATTTTTAATGCAGCGCGAGGTGTTTCCGCACGCTCGCCGAAAAGTATCCGCGCGTAAATCTGTTGGACCCGCACTCGCAATCTAAGCTAATTTTCCACGAATAACTAATATTTCATTGCCGAAAGATTAGGGTATGCGCGTATAATACGCGGTCACAATACGTCAGAGGTTTTGGCACCGAAGCATTTTCGCGGCCTTATTCAACGTTAACCGAATGCTTCTTGCAGGCGCAACATATTAAACGTTGCATGGGCAGCCTAATCGATTTTGTGTAAACACTGCAGTCCCCAGATGAGCCCAGATGAGCCCGATGGAAAAACGAGTCTCGATCCGGATGACTGGGGATAGGATTCAATTAATAGCCGAAGGATCTAGAAGAATATGACGAGTTGGTGTGCAACGCGCGGCTCGTTTGCCAGATGGCATGGATTCTTGGGGGGTCGTACGGCAGCCCAACTATTTCAGGCATATCGCGCTTACTTATTTTCAGCAATAATTTATTAAGCGCGCGAGATTATCCCGAGCCAATTCCAGAGCGTAGCGAAGATTAGCGGAGGCACGGGCCCAAAGTCAACCCTTGCACGCGCGAGCAAAGTCACGAGTTTGCGGATACTCCTCGGCTGCGTGCCCGACTATTCGCCCCGAAGAGCTTTTTAGGCGGATTAACCGGGCGAAAATTTGTTGACTTAATCCTTTACATCTCGATTTCTATTCACTATTTATACGTTTTATTAATAATCACAATGGTCGCGATTGTAATTCGCATGACGAGTGCAAAAAGTGTCGAAAGGCCGGCGACTGCGACTGTTAACCCGAGCTTTGCACATGGCTTCGATCTTTCTTATGTATTATATTGACGCATGTAGTTGCTATTGTTATGCATGTAAGTGAGTCAGTGGTTGTGAGTAAATTCGTGTAATTCAAAAACAGAAAAAGTAAAAAGGGTTAAAATAAGTAAAAGAAATGAAAAGTAACAAAAGGCAAAAGAAGAAAAGTAAGAGGGCTGGAAGGAGAAGGTTGAAGTAGAATGAGTGCGGAGAAGGACACGAGGACCGAGAGGTAAAATTGAAGAGATAAAATTAAAAAGGGGAGCGGGGAATCAAATGAAAATAGAACGTGTGGAGGAAAGAAAAACTGTGCATAAAGTGTGTGAGTATAAAAGTTTTGATAATCAAAAGTGACAGAATTTGCACACGATTCGAATTGAAAAATTATTATCATTATGGTGCTTTAATACGATTGTTTGGTGGTTTGGTTATTCTTGTTATTAAATTAATCATTGCGATCGATGATTATCATATAGAATGAGAGTATTATTCATGTATCATTATAATTAAATTATAAATTCACTAGAGCGGTAATTATTTTGATAAGAATTATACTGTTGTTGGTTATTGAGATTATTATTGTCATCGCCGTTATTATGCATGGCTTCCTCTTCACAATTGCGAGGAGGGAAAAAATGTGTCTCACCTTGCGCTCATCCACCACCTCGCCGGGGCGCAGCTTTCTATTTTCCTAAGGACCAAATTGTTATGAGCATGGGCATGTGTCAACTGGCTTTATGTTGTTTCTTTCGTGTTCCTGTCCTCGCTGGCTCGTTTTAACTTACGCGCTGAAGGCCTCACCGGCCCCGGTTATTACACTCTACGTGATCGCTGATTAGCTACTAATTAAGGGTCGGCCTTCCCCTGCGCCCGTGGAGCTTAGCTGGGCTACCTGAAGAACCGGAGAGATCCTGCGGGCGGCTCAATCGGTACACCGGCGCGGGGAGCGGGAGTTAACCGTCCTCCTCCCAGTGGCCCCGAGCGACGCTACCTGGGCAAAGTGCGAGACTCGGGCCGTTCTAAGGGCGCGGGCCCGTGGCGCGAGGTGCAAGGGCGGCTAGAATAATTACCAAGGCCTGGCGGCAGTGGCGCTCAGAGTCGGGATCCAGGCGAGACGGGGCCGAGACTCTATGGGCGGTCTAACGCAAGTCCAGTCGGCAAGTCACTAGAACTAAGAATCTCCGACTATCGGGGTGGGAGAGGTGCGCCGCGGCCGGGGCGCTCCCTCGAGGGGCCGAGCCCCTCGCGCCGCCGCGCCGCAGCCGCGCGCGACTTAAATTTAAATCCCGAATGAAATCGCGCGGCGGCATATTTTACACTTCGCGGCGGATAATTTATGCGCGCTGGCCGGTCTAAAAGCGGCGCGGGCCGATAATTTAGTGGGCCACTCGATACCGGGCGGCGAGCGATTAAATTTAAAGCCGGCTCGCGGGCCCCGCGTACCTCGTCGCTGATGATGAGGCTGGGCCGGCGGCCGAGCTCCTCGGGCGGGATGAGCGAGCCCCTGCGGCTGCTGGCTCCGCTGCCCGGGGCGATCGAGCCCCTGCGGCTCCCGAAGGGCGTCACCTCCTTGCTCACCTCGATCTTCGGGGCCTCCTTCACCTCCGGCGTCTTGATCTCCGGGGTCTTGATCTCGGGCAGCTTCGGCTGCGCGTCCGCCCCGGGAACAAACTCGGCGGTTAGCAGGCGCTCGCTGCCGGCGCGCGGCGCGCAAGCTCGGGGGCAAGCTGGCTCGACGGGGAGGCCCGGGGCCTCCCCCTGCCGCGGGGGCCTCGGTGCTGAGCTTGCAAGCTCCGTTCACTGGGCCCAAGCACCGCGCGGGGGGAATGGTTAGCTGGCCTCGGGCCTCGGGCCTCGGGCGCCGCCTCCAGACAGCCGCCTCCTCGCGAGCTAGCCGGCTCGTCGCCCGGGCCCGCGCCCCGAAACAACTTTCCGCCCTTCGGCCGAGGCGCTCGTAGTGGTGTTAGTGCGTGGGTGAGCGACAAGCGTTAATCAGCCGGCTTGGCTCGTCGAAGCCGCTCGTAAATCAGCCCGCGCGCGCATACGTCACCTTGGAATCGAACTTCTGCAAGAGAAGAATATCGTGATTTATTGGGCGTCAACTGGCAAGATGATTAACTCATCTATTAATCGGGCCGTGCCCTGGGATTTGCGACTCTCACCTGACTCGACGGCCGCTCGAGCTTCGTCTTGTCGCGCTTCACGTGCTCACCAAAGTCGAACTCCTGGGGCTTCTCAAGGACGGGCCTCTCATAGTCTGGTATCTCCGGCAGCTCGTAGCTCTTCTCCTTTTCCGCTTTTTTCACTTTCATTCGCTTCGCTTCCATTTTCTCCAATTTTTCCGTTTTCTGCGGGGAGCAAGTCAACGGCGCTCATTTATTGTCATTTTTCGAAATCACACCATTCACGAAATCTCATTGCCACCGTTTTCATATTCATATCTATTTCAAGGATCTTGTCAATCGAGACAAATCTATCCGATGCAGGTACACAGTTACTCGGAATTCTTTCTAATTCATTGAGACAAGCTGATTTCCATAAAAATTATACCTACTGCTAGCCATTTTAACGATATTTTTACCAGTTTTCAGATATTCCAACAAACTGATTAGAATATCATAAAAGCTCGCATAGAATAACAGATTCAATTGTTCTGTATTCATCTATATACGTACATGTATTTAGATATACAGACATGCTGCTTGGCCCTTCCTTATCTTCCAGGTAAAAAATCTTCGAATTTAACTTTCACTCTATTTTTTTACTGAAACCTTGATCTTTCTATTTGCCATTCGAAGCAACATCGATCAATTGGCAAAACCGATCAAATCTCGACACCGGCAAATATCGACAAAAACGAATAAAATACGTTTTACATTTAACGTCTCTTCCTATTACAATTCATCCGCTAATTAAAAAGAATTGCGTCATCACGTACTAATTAAAACAACTACGCCAACTATAGATATTCGTTATTATTTAGATTAATAGTCTAAAGATTAATACATTTTTAATAAAATAATTAGTATTACTTCGCAGGACATGCAAGATATTTTAAAGTGTACAAAGGCGATAGGATTCATTGTCAAGGCTCATTAGTCGAGAGTTAAGCCTTTCAGAGGTAAACAACACGACCTTCAGTTGATTTTAAAAATATATCGGGAAATATAAAATATCCTAGGGGAATAAGACAAACCAAACAACTCATTCGTAAAGTTTATCTTTTAAAGTTTTGAACAGGTTAGTATACATCAGTAAGCAATATTAACCCATAATAACATGTGTAAAAAGTATGAAAAAGGCAGTAAGGAATCGGTCATACAGCTTCTTTAAACAGGTACCTGAATTGTTCAGTACATAAACCAGGGTAGCTGTATATAGTTAAATTTGAACTTATAGAAAGACTGTAATGCGAAAATAAGAAATTAATAATGTATTTTTGGTAGCAAAATGAGTATGGTGATTAAGGTATTATATGATAAAAATGTTAAACTAGGGTTACTGCACAATTAATCTTCAGATCTCAGTGAATGAAAAGCACACCACTGGGAAATACTGCTTTTTCCTGTCAGCAGGTTGACATCGATACATATACAATTATTACTGGTACATGAATACGTATTATATAGATTAAATTAAATTATAAATATATTAAATTATTTAAAAACACATATTAATACTCTCGTTAACACTCAGAGGCTCATCACACATTATAGATAATAATGAATGTATCAATTAAATATAAGGTAAGAGGGTTTCAATATTAATTAATTAGTAAACCAACACCATTTTGAGGTGGCGGAAGCCTGTCTCCAAATCGATCACCAAAGTCCAGCAACATTTTCTTCGGTTTTCTATGTTTGAAGACTTAAGTACAGTGAAGGTGGGCTACAGGAGACATTCAGTATTTGCAATTTTAATGTTCAATTTATGGATTATAACAGAGATAATTAAAATTTCTGTTCCAACAATGTATAATGTTTTAAAAACGAGCTTTCCCGAAGTAAAATACACGTTAGTTTTGCTTTCAGAACTTGGACTACTTAAAATGGATAACCTTGAGTCAAAAAAGAATGGTGTCAGTTTGGGATAGGTTCTCAAGCAATGTCAATCGCATTATAAGTTGAATACTCTATTATTCAGTTATTAAATGAATATAAAAACAAACAAACAATATTAATTTATTAATAAGTTTAAATCAAATTTATCTTTATCGTATCTTTTTAAATTTCTAATGCTCTAAATATTCTATACTCTGGTTATAAATCGCTGCAATAACAATAATTAATCTATATTATAAACTGAATTTTAAATTATAATTATTCGATCATTTTTGCCAATTTCTTACTGATTGTAATCATTTTAGTTACCTTATTAACCTACAAAGGAAAAAACTAGATATATGATATTATATTTAATAGCCCTGTGTACTACAATTCTTTAATTTACATATAAATCTGTATGAGAAATTAGAATTTTTTATAATATTCTTGCTTGTATAACTAAAAGTGGAAAGTTTTTAATACATCAAACACTTAATTTGGGAAATCTCTAATACAAGTTGTATAAAACTTGTAATAATTATTCTTATAATCTTTACTGAAAATCAACATTGTCTTGTTATAGTTTAAGTTGAACATTTATTGTCATATTAAAAATAATAAATATGATTATGAATAGTTTAAATATTTCGTGAATTTTATTAAGTTTATTCGTGTTATTATTTATTTTTTAATAAATAGTGTACAAAAAAGTACTTAAACAGATTGGAATTGAAATTATCAAATTATAGTAGTAATAGTGGTAGTGCAGATAGTGTAGTGGAAATAAAAAAGAGTGCTTTATCAAACTAAGTGCTGGTGTGATTATAAAATTATTACAGTGGTGTAATGCAGTAGATGTTTTCATTATTATAAAATTCATTATTTGTATAAGTGGGATTAAATATGATAATGTAAATATTATCTATTATATTAGCAATGATGTAGACCTAAAATGTAAATTCTTTTGTTATTTAAAATGACCATTGAACTCCATTTGCTGAAAAAATTTGATTCGTGCGAAATTTAATCATTAGAGGGGATGTGCAGATAGATCGATGATAACAGTGCTATATGTTTTACTAATGTGCATTACGTTTATGATAATACATCTTGTTATGATTTATTGATTGAAAATTATTGTATTTATTAGGCAATCGGTTTTAAAATTATTTTTAATATTTCATAGAAAAGGATTTATTATAGAAGATATTAAAAACGCAATATGATTAATTTTGAATCAACAGACGCAAGAAATCAGTTTTTAAAAAACGCATTCACATAGGCAAGTGAAAGTATAACAGTGACAGAGATAGAAAGAGATAGACAGAATGAGAAAGACAGAGAGAAAGGGAGAGAGAAAGATGCAAAACGCAAAATATAATTTTTAATGGGCATAGTTTGTTTATTATAAAGTTACTTTATTTAGGTGCAATGTCATTTAAACTATCGTATATATTAAATTATGAAAGAAGGTATTTATTTATAGCTTAAAAAGTAATAAGTAGAAAACGTATATATAGAAAATTAGGTTTGGAATATTTTGGAATAAAATTAGAATTAAAGATATAAGTATAGCTTATATAAAACGGGAAGAAAAATAGAAATATAGAAACAGAATAAGCGATGAACAATTAATATTGTTGCATGCTATCAATGATAATGACCAGAAAAGTTTTTTGCATAAAAGGAAAATAAGAAGAAAAAGTAAAAAAGTAATTGCTCGAGAAAGTACAGGAGAGCAGAGAGACTAAATCGAGTAAATTCAGAAACAGGGCAAGTAGGAATAATCAATGAAGTAAATTTTGTAGGTCACTGTTACTGCCATGATCCGCGGTACCTTTAATTCAACAAAGCCATTTTCGGCCTTCTCGGGTACTTTTGCTACTTTTTGGACGGGCTTGAGTTGGATTGATTGGAAATTCTCGATGACGATGTCAGTTTTCTCTGGTCTACGCCACGGGATGCTGGGGCGTCGTTCTACTGGCTGCGTGGGTACATTCGATTACAAAACCAATCAAAATTTTGAAATTGTACTAAATATTTCAATTAGAGTTTTCCTTCTGTTAGAAAATGGTGTTTTTTACGTGTAATGTGTAATTTTATAATAATGAATTTATGACCTAATAATTTTCGATAATTATAATATGAATTAATTCATTTATGACGAACTATAAAATTAAAGTAATTAGCTAACTATATTCGTAATTAAATTTACGCTTTAAAGCCAAATAATTAGGGTCACTTGTACTATAATACTTCCTATTTACAAAACTAAATGAAGAATTAATCAAAAAGATGACTATACAAAAATATGAACTTGCCTTGAGATCCACTGAACTCTTCCTTTCCTCGGGTTTACCGACTGGTTTCAAGCTCGATTTTCTGCTCAGTGCCTCGTCAGGTTTCAACTATAAACAAACAAATTGCTGACTTATTTATCTTTCAATATTATCCTTTGGAGTCCATTATATTTTAATTTAAATCTGCAGTATTATTATTTTGGGTATACGGTAATTCACTAGATATGGAATTGTGAACACATCTACCGCATATACCTCCGCATTCGATTACCATCTATATTAATAATGTTTGTGAAATTTAGTTATGTTAAAAAGAGAATTTGCAATTGCTATATTTCTTAAACCCATATTATATTTTATATTTTTAAAATGTATGTGTGGTTAATTGATTGACTATGTTCAGAAAGCAGCAGTTAAATGCAACTTTCATATTATGTACCTTTGAATCGTCTGGTTTTCCAAGAGTTTTTTTGGGTGTAACTGGAGGTGTTGCCTGAATACAAAAGTACTTAGAATGTAGACATTTATTGCATAGAAAGAAAAATTAGTTAAACTCTAATCATGATAAAATAAGCATGATTTAAAAACATTTTATTTTCAGAATTAAAGTAAGATAATTTTTTATTAATATTGAATTCGGAAATGTTAATTAGATGAATATATCTATCCATGCAATAAATAATAATGTAAGAATGTCTACAACGTGTACCTTGGGTTTTTCTTGAACCTTGTCGGTCTTGGGAGCTGGTGTCTCCTGAAATTATTTGTAGGGTACATTTGATTTATTGTCTGTGAAAAAGGAGTTATTAATAAATCCGTTCAAGTCGATGGTGTATGCTGACTGTTACTGCAATAATGCGAAATGAATAAGCCCAATATCTAATGGTCATTAAATTTCTTAATGGTCATTAAAACATTTAATTACGAGAGTTAAATTATTAGACAGGCATTAAAATGAATGATGAAACAGACGCAGATAAAATATTTTTTAGACAGATATGAAATAAATATATTTTCTGTTAATTAATCAGTTGACTAATCAAAAAGAAATTTTGTTATTTGTTAAAAATTTAACAATTTTAAAACGCAATAAGCAAAATTTAATAAGTATAAAACATTTAGTATAAACCAGAAATGCTATCTGGATATTTTTACAAAATTTCGAATAAATGTTTAACTATCTTAGATAAGGTAGTTGGAGATGCGTTTTGCTAAACTATACAAATTACCATATTACAACATAAACATTACCTTTATATACACTATAATTAAATAAAAATTAAAAATTCAAACCGAAATAGCAGTTTTTAAAACCGTATATATAGTAATTTAAAATATTTAGCTATAGTGCGTTTCTATAAAGGCCTTAGAAAGTGTGTTATTATGGATTATTAATATCAATTAATAAAAAAATTTGAATACTGAAGTAGTATAGTATGATAGAAATAATTCATTTTCGAACAGTAATATAAATTGCAATACATATAGTTAAATGCTTCAAATAAATGAACTATCATATTTTTTAGTTATGAAGAAGCATATTAGAATTAAATACTTCAGGTAATAGTCAAATGTAGAATAGTGATGTTTTTGGTCTATATTTGTGTATTTGTACCTTAGGTTCCTCTATGTTTACAGTAGATGAGTTGTTAATTTCGTAATGATTTTTAGGTATAGTTAAGAAATTAGTTGAGGAAATTTGTCCATCAATCTTTTGAGGTGCTGATTTGTTTGCATCAGTATTTTCTTTATATCTTTTCGAGTCATCATCGAGATTAAGGGTTTTTGATTTATGTGTAACAGTATTATTATTATCTTTAGCCTTGGTAATGGCGGCTTCAAGTTCGTCTTCATTTTTTTTGTCATTGTTATTATAAATAGTATTTTGTCTGGATACCGAAGATTCCTGTTATGGAATAACGAATATTTTAACCAGTTTAAGTCAGAAAAATGAATGCTAAATTAATATTTTATTGATAATTATTAGAATAACGTTCTAAAAATTTGTTCTATACTTGGAATAGATTATTGTTGCTACAATTAAATTATATGTATTAATTTATATTATGCTTTGAACATATATTAAACTTTTAATTTAAATTGTTTAAAAATAATTATAAATTAAATTAAATATGTATGTTTAAATGTAAACAGTGTTAAATGCATTTGTTACAATTAAAACTTATGTATGTTCACTCTGTAGCTTGTATAATTTTTCATATAAAGGCTTTTTCTTATTGTCTAATATTTTATCCAAATACATTAAATTAATAATAGTATATTAAAATTTATTACAATTACTTTTGCTTATATTCTAATTCAGATAGAAGTTAAATATAAAAATTAAAGAAAAATCTAAAACACTATAACTGCGTGTAAGCTGTACGATAAAATTTAAAAATTAAATTCTAACCGAAATATTTTCGATAAGTACTTTGAATTTAATGGAACAGAAAAAATGATGCATAAAACTATCTACTTTGGTGTATAAAAGTTTTTTTGTATTAGGTGACTCATAAAAAAATAATTTAATTTTACTATTTTAATCATGAATAGGAGTTTGATATCCAAATACAGAATAATTATTTTCAAAAATTAATTACGTAAAATGAAAAAGATATTATTGAAGCAAGTATTTTGTATAATGCAATTAAAAAATATAGATTTAGCTAGTTTTTTATCATTATTTTAAATGCAATACATGCAAAGAAAATGTTTGATGTGTAAAGAATCTGTTTTCTTACTTTTGGTTCTATTTTGGTCTCTAAAGGTTTCTTTGCGTCTTGTAGTTTATCCTATAAAAACACGAATAAGCGTAGATATACTACAACTGTATGGGATTGTATTTATAAAATATCTATAAAGTATCTATAAAAACTTATTCTGAAAAACATTTTAAAAGGAGTTTATACTAATTCCAGATTTCTACTATAAATCATTTCTACCGTATTTAGAATAATATATTTTCTAATACAGATATTAATAATACAAGGAGAAATTTCGTATAAACCCCCTTCAAAAGTACAGTTATATGAGATCAACTAGAGATTTGTAGTTCTATTTTTTTTACATTATAACTTTACACAATAATCATCAAACAATTCATTATCCCTGTATTAAATAAAAATACTATTATTTAAGTTTTGAATCATCAAAATTCATTAATTAATTCAAGCTGTAGTCTACGTTAAAGACAACAATTATGCAAAATTCATATGCAAAAAAGCAATAGAAAAAAGAAATATTTTGTAATGCGTAATTTTATATACAAAAAGTGTTTGATGTGTAATACTTGTGGGCTCTTACTTTTGGTTCTATTTTCGCGTCTAGAGGCTTCAATGTGTCGGATACCTTTTCCTAGAAATTCGAAAAGGTGTTGATATAAAGAACCATATGCGAGTATGCATGTGTGCAATATAATTAAATATAAAAATTAAACAAATTTAAAGACCATTTTGTGTATGACTCGCATAAATTAGTCACAAAAATATAAATGCGCTTAAATCATAAGATAAATCTTTTAACTTTTCATACAAATGTATACTGCGGTTTAAAGTAAAGTACATAAAAATATTTGTTATGTGTAATATTTGCGTGTTCTTACTTTTGGTTCTACTTTTGCGCCTAGAGGTTTCTTTGCCTCAGGTACCTTATCCTGAAAATACGAAAAAGACTTGATATGTAAAAACCGTATCCGACTATATCTAAAGAATTTATTTATGTTTAAAGTTCAAAAAGTTTGAATAATTTCAGTTGTATGACCGTCATAAAATTTTTACAAAAATATGAAAGCGCTATTATAATAAGGGAAATTTCGGAGTATTTGATAAAAATCTATATAGCTGTACGAATAGTGTACATGAAAAATATTTGGGTTGTGTAATACCGAAAATTACGGAATATGTAATAAAAATCGGTATAGTTGTATCAATAGTGTATGTGAAAAATATTTATAATGTGTAATGTGCTTTTGTTCTTACTTCATGTGTTTGTTTCGAATCAACGGGTGTCTTTGTGTCGGGTACCTTATCCTAAAACACGAAAAAGTGTCGATATATGGGAACCGTGTACGACTAAATATGTAGAATTGCATTATGTTTATACTTTAACAATTTTAAAGGTCTGCGTGTATATAACCGTCAAAAATTATTAAAAAAATAGGAAAGCGTTTAAATAATACCAGGACTTTCGCAATGCTCGATAAAAATCTTTTTGGCTATATCAAATGAGTACATTAAAATACTTGTGTTGTGTAATGTTTGTGTGTTCTTACTTTTGGTTTGTCTTTCGAATCAACGGGTGCCTTTGTGTCGGGTACCTTATCCTAAAACACGAAAAAGTGTCGATATATGAGAACCGTATACGACTAAATATGTAGAATTGCATTATGTTTATACTTTAACAATTTTAAAGATCTGTGTGTATATAACCGTGAAAAATTGTTCACAAAAATATGAAACCGTTTAAATAATGCCGGAATTTTTGGAATAGTGGGGAAAAATATCTATAGTTATATCAATAGTATATATGAAAAATATTTGTGTTGAGTAATGTTTGTGTGTCCTTACTTTTGGTTTGTCTTTCGAATCAACGGGTGCCTTTGTGTCGGGTACCTTATCCTGAAAAACGAGAAAGTGTCGATATATGAGAACCGTGCACGACTAATTATGTAGAATTGCATTATGTTTATACTTTAACAATTTTAAAGGTCTTTGTGTATAAAACCTTCAGAAATTAATCAAAGAATAAGAAACCGTTTAAATAATACCGAAATTACGGAATACGGCATAAAAATCGGTATAGTTGTATCAATAGTGTATGTGAAAAATATTTATAATGTGTAATGTGCTTTTGTTCTTACTTCATGTGTTTGTTTCGAGTCAACGGGTGTCTTTGTGTCGGGTACCTTGTCCTAAAACACGAAAAAGTGTCGATATATGAGTACCATGCACGACTAATTATGCAGAATTGCATTATGCTTAAACTTTAACAATTTTAAAGGTCTGTGTGTATATAACCGTCAGAAATTATTCAAAGAATAAGAAACCGTTTAAATAATACCGAAATTACGGAATACGGCATAAAAATCGGTATAGTTGTATCAATAGTGTATGTGAAAAATATTTGTAATGTGTAATGTGCTTTTGTTCTTACTTCATGTGTTTGTTTCGAATCAACGGGTGTCCTTTGTGTCGGGTACCTTATCCTAAACACGAAAAAGTGTCGATATATGGGAACCGTATAGACTAAATATGTAGAATTGCATTATGTTTATTCTTTAACAATTTTAAAGGTCTGCGTGTATAACCGTGAAAAATTATTCACAAAAATATAAAACCATTTAAATAATAGCGGAATTTTCGGAATAGTTGGGAAAAAGATGTATAGTTATATCAATAGTATATATGAAAAATATTTGTGTTGAGTAATGTTTGTGTGTTCTTACTTTTTGTTTGTCTTTCATATCAACGAGAGTCTTTGTGTCGTGTACCTGCTCCTAAAAAACGAAAAAGTGTTGATATATGGGAACCGTATACGACTAATTATGTAGAATTGCATTGTGTTTATACTTTAACAATTTTAAAGGTCTGCGTGTATGTAACCGTCAAAAATTATTAAAATAAGAAACCGTTTAAATAATACCGAAATTACGGAATACGGCATAAAAATCGGTATAGTTGTATCAATAGTGTATGTGAAAAATATTTGTAATGTGTAATGTGCTTTTGTTCTTACTTCATGTGTTTGTTTCGAATCAACGGGTGTCTTTGTGTCGGGTACCTTATCCTAAAACACGAAAAAGTGTCGATATATGGGAACCGTATACGACTAAATTATGTAGAATTGCATTATGTTTATACTTTAACAATTTTAAAGGTCTGCGTGTATATAACCGTAAAAAATTATTTACAAAAATATGAAACCGTTTAAATAATACCGGAATTTTCGGAATAGTGGGGAAAAATATCTATAGTTATATCAATAGTATATATGAAAAATATTTGTGTTGAGTAGTGTTTGTGTGTTCTTACTTTTGGTTTGTCTTTCGAATCAACGGGTGCCTTTGTGTCGGGTACCTTATCCTAAAAACGAAAAAGTGTCGATATTGAGAACCGTGCACGACTAATTATGTAGAATTGCATTATGTTTATACTTTAACAATTTTAAAGGTCTGTGTGTATATAACCGTCAGAAATTATTCAAAGAATAAGAAACCGTTTAAATAATACCGAAATTACGGAATACGGCATAAAAATCGGTATAGTTGTATCAATAGTGTATGTGAAAAATATTTGTAATGTGTAATGTTTTGTTCTTACTTCATGTGTTTGTTTCGAATCAACGGGTGTCTTTGTGTCGGGTACCTTATCCTGAAAAACGAGAAAAGTGTAGATATATGGGAACCGTGCACGACTAATTATGTAGAATTGCATTATGTTTATACTTTAACAATTTTAAAGGTCTGTGTGTATATAACCGTCAGAAAATTATTCAAAGAATAAGAAACCGTTTAAATAATACCGAAATTACGGAATACGGCATTAAAAATCGGTATAGTTGTATCAATAGTGTATGTGAAAAATATTTGTAATGTGTAATGTGCTTTGTTCTTACTTCATGTGTTTTGTTTCGAATCAACGGGTGTCTTTGTGTCGGGTACCTTATCCTAAAACACGAAAAAGTGTCGATATATGGGAACCGTATATGACTAATATGTAGAATTGCATTATGTTTATTCTTTAACAATTTTAAAGGTCTGCGTGTATATAACCGTAAAAAATTATTTACAAAAATATGAAACCGTTTAAATAATACCGGAATTTTCGGAATAGTGGGGAAAAATATCTATAGTTATATCAATAGTATATATGAAAAATATTTGTGTTGAGTAGTGTTTGTGTGTTCTTACTTTTGGTTTGTCTTTCGAATCAACGGGTGCCTTTGTGTCGGGTACCTTATCCTAAAAAACGAAAAAGTGTCGATATTTGAGAACCGTAGCACGACTAATTATGTAGAATTGCATTATGTTTATACTTTAACAATTTTAAAGGTCTGTGTGTATATAACCGTCAGAAATTATTCAAGAATAAGAAACCGTTTAAATAATACCGAAATTACGGAATACGGCTTAAAAATCGGTATAGTTGTATCAATAGTGTATGTGAAAAATATTTGTAATGTGTAATGTGCTTTTGTTCTTACTTCATGTGTTTGTTTCGAATCAACGGGTGTCTTTGTGTCGGGTACCTTATCCTAAAACACGAAAAAGTGTCGATATATGGGAACCGTATACGACTAAATATGTAGAATTGCATTATGTTTATACTTTAACAATTTTAAAGGTCTGCGTGTATATAACCGTAAAAAATTATTTACAAAAATATGAAACCGTTTAAATAATACCGGAATTTTCGGAATAGTGGGGAAAAATATCTATAGTTATATCAATAGTATATATGAAAAATATTTGTGTTGAGTAGTGTTTGTGTGTTCTTACTTTTGGTTTGTCTTTCGAATCAACGGGTGCCTTTGTGTCGGGTACCTTATCCTAAAAAACGAAAAAGTGTCGATATTTGAGAACCGTGCACGACTAATTATGTAGAATTGCATTATGTTTATACTTTAACAATTTTAAAGGTCTGTGTGTATATAACCGTCAGAAATTATTCAAAGAATAAGAAACCGTTTAAATAATACCGAAATTACGGAATACGGCTTAAAAATCGGTATAGTTGTATCAATAGTGTATGTGAAAAATATTTGTAATGTGTAATGTGCTTTTGTTCTTACTTCATGTGTTTGTTTCGAATCAACGGGTGTCTTTGTGTCGGGTACCTTATCCTAAAACACGAAAAAGTGTTGATATATGGGAACCGTATACGACTAAATATGTAGAATTGCATTATGTTTATACTTTAACAATTTTAAAGGTCTGCGTGTATATAACCGTAAAAAATTATTTACAAAAATATGAAACCGTTTAAATAATACCGGAATTTTCGGAATAGTGGGGAAAAATATCTATAGTTATATCAATAGTATATATGAAAAATATTTGTGTTGAGTAGTGTTTGTGTGTTCTTACTTTTGGTTTGTCTTTCGAATCAACGGGTGCCTTTGTGTCGGGTACCTTATCCTAAAAAACGAAAAAGTGTCGATATTTGAGAACCGTGCACGACTAATTATGTAGAATTGCATTATGTTTATACTTTAACAATTTTAAAGGTCTGTGTGTATATAACCGTCAGAAATTATTCAAAGAATAAGAAACCGTTTAAATAATACCGAAATTACGGAATACGGCTTAAAAATCGGTATAGTTGTATCAATAGTGTATGTGAAAAATATTTGTAATGTGTAATGTGCTTTTGTTCTTACTTCATGTGTTTGTTTCGAATCAACGGGTGTCTTTGTGTCGGGTACCTTATCCTAAAACACGAAAAAGTGTCGATATATGGGAACCGTATATGACTAAATATGTAGAATTGCATTATGTTTATTCTTTAACAATTTTAAAGGTCTGCGTGTATAACCGTGAAAAATTATTCACAAAAATATAAAACCATTTAAATAATAGCGGAATTTTCGGAATAGTTGGGAAAAAGATGTATAGTTATATCAATAGTATATATGAAAAATATTTGTGTTGAGTAATGTTTGTGTGTTCTTACTTTTTGTTTGTCTTTCATATCAACGAGAGTCTTTGTGTCGTGTACCTGCTCCTAAAAAACGAAAAAGTGTTGATATATGGGAACCGTATACGACTAATTATGTAGAATTGCATTGTGTTTATACTTTAACAATTTTAAAGGTCTGCGTGTATGTAACCGTCAGAAATTATTCAAAGAATAAGAAACCGTTTAAATAATACCGAAATTACGGAATACGGCTTAAAAATCGGTATAGTTGTATCAATAGTGTATGTGAAAAATATTTGTAATGTGTAATGTGCTTTTGTTCTTACTTCATGTGTTTGTTTCGAATCAACGGGTGTCTTTGTGTCGGGTACCTTATCCTAAAACACGAAAAAGTGTCGATATATGAGTACCATGCACGACTAATTATGTAGAATTGCATTATGTTTATACTTTAACAATTTTAAAGGTCTGCGTGTATATAACCGTAAAAAATTATTTACAAAAATATGAAACCGTTTAAATAATACCGGAATTTTCGGAATAGTGGGGAAAAATATCTATAGTTATATCAATAGTATATATGAAAAATATTTGTGTTGAGTAGTGTTTGTGTGTTCTTACTTTGGTTTTGTCTTTCGAATCAAACGGGTGCCTTTGTGCGGGTACCTTATCCTAAAAAACGAAAAGTGTCGATATTTGGAACCGTGCACGACTAATTATGTAGAATTGCATTATGTTTATACTTTAACAATTTTAAAGGTCGCGTGTATATAACCGTCAAAATTATTCAAAAATAGAAACGTTTAATAATACCGAATTCGGCATTAAAATCTATCTATATCAAATTTATTGAAAAAATATTTGTTGTAATGTGTGCTGTTCTTACTTATGGTTTGTTTTCGAATCAACGGGTGCTTTGTGTCGGGTACTTATCCTAAAACACGAAAAGTGTCGATATATGGAACGTATAGCTAAATAGGAATTCATTATGTTTAACTTTAAAATTTAAAGGTCTGGTGTATACCGTGAGAAATATTCAAAAAATAGAAAACGTTAAATAAAAGATACGGAATACGTCATAAAAATCGGTATAGTTGTATCAATAGTGTATGTGAAAAATATTTGTAATGTGTAATGTGCTTTTGTTCTTACTTCATGTGTTTGTTTCGAATCAACGAGAGTCTTTGTGTCGTGTACCTGCTCCTAAAAAACGAAAAAGTGTCGATATATGAGAACCGTGCACGACTAATTATGTAGAATTGCATTATGCTTAAACTTTAACAATTTTAAGGATCTGTATGTATATAACCGTCAGAAATTATTCAAAGAATAAGAAACCGTTTAAATAATACCGAAATTACGGAATACGGCATAAAAATCGGTATAGTTGTATCAATAGTGTATGTGAAAAATATTTGTAATGTGTAATGTGCTTTTGTTCTTACTTCATGTGTTTGTTTCGAATCAACGGGTGTCTTTGTGTCGGGTACCTTATCCTAAAACACGAAAAAGTGTCGATATATGGGAACCGTATATGACTAAATATGTAGAATTGCATTATGTTTATACTTTAACAATTTTAAAGGTCTGTGTGTATATAACCGTCAGAAATTATTCAAAGAATAAGAAACCGTTTAAATAAGACCGAAATTACGGAATACGGCATAAAAATCGGTATAGTTTTGTAGTCAATAGTTTATGTGAAAAATATTTGTTAATTTGTAAGTGCTTTTGTTCTTACTTCTGTGTTTTTTCGAATCAACGGGTGCCTTTGTGTCGGGTACCTTATCCTAAAACACGAAAAGTGTCGATATATGGGAACCGTGCACGACTAATATGTAGAATTGCATTATGTTTATACTTTAACAATTTTAAAGTCTGTGTGTATATACCGTCGAAATTATTAAAAAAATAGGAAACGTTTAAATAATACCGAAATTGCAATACGGCATAAAAATCGTTAGTTTTGTATCATAGTGTATGAAAATATTGTATGTGTAATGTGCTTTTGTTCTTACTTCATGTGTTTTTTCGAATCAACGGGTGCTTTTGTCGGGTACCTGATCCTAAAACACGAAAAGTGTCGATATATGGGAACCGTATACGACTAAATATGTAAATTGCATTATGTGTTATCTTTAACAATTTAAGGTCTGCGGTGTATAACCGTCAGAAATTATTTACAAAGAATAGGAAACCGTTTAAATAATAAAACCGCAATTACGGAACGGCTTAAAAATCGGTATAGTTGTATCAAGAGTGTATGTGAAAAATATTTGTAATGTGTAATGTGGCTTTGTTTCTTACTTCATGTGATTTGTTCGAATCAACGGGTGGTCTTTTGTGTCGGGTACCTTATCCTAAAAACACGAAAAAGGTGGTCGATATATGAGGAACCGTATACGACTAAATATGTAGAATTGCATTATGCTTTAACTTTAACATTTTAAAGGATCTTGTAGTGGATATAACCGTCAGAAAATTATTCAAAGAATAAGAACCGTTTAAATAATACCGAAATTACGGAATACGGCATTAAAAAATCGGTAGAAGTTGTATCCTAAGAGTGTATGTGAAAAATATTGTAATGTGTAATGTGCTTTTGTTCTTACTTCATGTGTTTGTTTCGAATCAACGGGTGTCTTTGTGTCGGGTACCTTGTCCTAAAACACGA
Organism: Sycophaga agraensis; assembly: GCA_018906755.1. Taxonomy (NCBI): domain Eukaryota; kingdom Metazoa; phylum Arthropoda; class Insecta; order Hymenoptera; family Pteromalidae; genus Sycophaga; species Sycophaga agraensis. The sequence goes on along the minus strand of JACCIE010000169.1, from coordinate 2,305 downwards.
AAAAGTGTCGATATATGGGAACCGTATATGACTAAATATGTAGAATTGCATTATGTTTATACTTTAACAATTTTAAAGGTCTGTGTGTATATAACCGTCAGAAATTATTCAAAGAATAAGAAACCGTTTAAATAATACCGAAATTACGGAATACGGCTTAAAAATCGGTATAGTTGTATCAATAGTGTATGTGAAAAATATTTGTAATGTGTAATGTGCTTTTGTTCTTACTTCATGTGTTTGTTTCGAATCAACGGGTGTCTTTGTGTCGGGTACCTTGTCCTAAAACACGAAAAAGTGTCGATATATGAGTACCATGCATGACTAATTATGCAGAATTGCATTATGCTTAAACTTTAACAATTTTAAGGATCTGTATGTATATAACCGTAAAAAATTATTTACAAAAATATGAAACCGTTTAAATAATACCGGAATTTTTGGAATAGTGGGGAAAAATATGTATAGTTATATCAATAGTATATATGAAAAATATTTGTGTTGAGTAATGTTTGTGTGTTCTTACTTTTGGTTTGTCTTTCGAATCAACGGGTGCCTTTGTGTCGGGTACCTTATCCTGAAAAACGAGAAAGTGTAGATATATGGGAACCGTGCACGACTAATTATGTAGAATTGCATTATGTTTATACTTTAACAATTTTAAAGGTCTGTGTGTATATAACCGTCAGAAATTATTCAAAGAATAAGAAACCGTTTAAATAATACCGAAATTACGGAATACGGCATAAAAATCGGTATAGTTGTATCAATAGTGTATGTGAAAAATATTTGTAATGTGTAATGTGCTTTTGTTCTTACTTCATGTGTTTGTTTCGAATCAACGGGTGTCTTTGTGTCGGGTACCTTATCCTAAAACACGAAAAAGTGTCGATATATGGGCACCGTATACGACTAAATATGTAGAATTGTATTATGTTTATACTTTAACAATTTTAAAGGTCTGCGTGTATATAACCGTCAAAAATTATTAAAAAAATAGGAAAGCTTTTAAATAATACCAGGATTTTCGCAATGCTCGATAAAAATCTTTTTGGCTATATCAAATGAGTACATGAAAATACTTGTGTTGTGTAATGTTTGTGTATTCTTACTTTTGGTTTGTCTTTCGAATCAACGGGTGCCTTTGTGTCGGGTACCTTATCCTGAAAAACGAGAAAGTGTAGATATATGGGAACCGTGCACGACTAATTATGTAGAATTGCATTATGTTTATACTTTAACAATTTTAAAGGTCTGTGTGTATATAACCGTCAGAAATTATTCAAAGAATAAGAAACCGTTTAAATAATACCGAAATTACGGAATACGGCTTAAAAATCTGTATAGTTGTATCAATAGTGTATGTGAAAAATATTTGTAATGTGTAATGTGCTTTTGTTCTACTTCATGTGTTGTTTCGAATCAACGGGTGCTTTGTGTCGGGTACCTTATCCTAAAACACGAAAAAGTGTCGATATATGAGTACCATGCACGACTAATTATGTAGAATTGCATTATGTTATACTTTAAACAATTTTAAGGTCTGCGTGTATAACCGTAAAAAATTATTTACAAAAATATGAAACCAGTTTAAATAATACCGGAATTTTCGGAATAGTGGGAAAAATATGTATAGTTATATCAATAGTATATATGAAAAATATTTGTGTTGAGTAGTTTTGTGTGTTCTTACTTTTGGTTGTCTTTCGAATCAACGGGTGCCTTTGTGTCGGGTACCTTATCCTAAAAAGAAAAAGTGTTAGATATATGGGAACCGTGCACGACTAATTATGTGAATTGCATTGTGTTTATACTTTTAACAATTTTTAAAGGTCTGTGTGGTATATAACCGTCAGAAATTATTCAAAGAATAAGAAACCGTTTAAATAATACCCGAATTTACGGAATACGGCATTAAAAATATGTATAGTTGTATCAACTAGTGTATGTGATAAATATTTGTAATGTGTAATGTGCTTTTGTTCTTACTTCATGTGTTTGTTTCGAATCAACGAGACGTGTCTTTGGTGTCGGTACCTGATCCTAAAACACGAAAAAGTGTCGATATATGGGAACCGTATACGACTAATATGTAGAATTGCATTATGTTTATACTTATAACAATTTTAAAGGTCTGCGTGTATATAACAGTCAAAATTATTAAAAAATAGGAAAGCTTTTAAATAATACCAGGATTTTCGCAATGCTCGATAAAAATCTTTTTGCTATATCAAATGAGTACATGGAAATACTTGTGTTGTGTAATGTTTGTGTAGTTCTTACTTTTGGTTTGTCTTTCGATCAA
>JACCIE010000168.1:0-96469 GCA_018906755.1 Sycophaga agraensis | reverse complement strand
TCCCGTCTATAGATTTTTATATAATCAATTATCTAAAAATCAATTATTTTACAGCTTTAATGATCAATTTTTATTCATTCATTATAATATATCCTGGATTACAAATAAATATTAAAAATGAAATATATTATATCTTCTGTCTATAGATTTTTATATAATCAATTATTTAAGAATCAATTAATTTACAGCTTAAATGATCAATTTTTCTTCCTTCATTATAATATATGCTTATTTGCGAATAAATATTAAAAGAGAAATAAATTAAATCTTCTGTCTATAGATTTTTATATAATCAATTATTTAAGAATCAATTAATTTACAGCTTAAATGATCAATTTTTATTCCTTCATATAATATATCCTGGATTACAAATAAATATTAAAAATGAAATATATTATATCTTCCGTCTATAGATTTTTATATAATCAATTATCTAAAAATCAATTATTTTACAGCTTAAATGATCAATTTTTCTTCTTTCATTATAATGTATGCTGGTTTGCGAATAAATATTAAAAATGAAATAAGTTATATATTCTGTTTATAGAATTTTATTTAACCAATTATTTAAAAATCAATTATTTTACAGCTTAAATGATCAATTTTTATTCCTTCATTATAATATATGCTTATTTGCGAATAAATATTAAAAATGAAATAAATTATATATTCTGTTTATAGAATTTTATTTAATCAATTAATTGAAAATCAATTAATTTGCAGCTTAAATGATCAATTTTTATTCCTTCATTTTAATATATGCAGGTTTGCGAATATATATTAAAAATGAAATATATTATATCTTCTGTCTATAGAATTTTATTTAATCAATTAGTTGAAAATCAATTAATTAACAGCTTAAATGATCAATTTTTATTCCTTCACATAATATATGCTGGTTTGCGAATATATATTAAAAATGAAATAAATAATATCTTCTGTCTATAGATTTTTATATAATTAATTAATGAAAAATTAATTATTTTACAGCTTAAATGATGAATTTTTATTCCTTCATTATAATGTATGCTGGTTTGCGAATAAATATTAAAAAGTAAATAAAATGTATTTAATCAATAATTCATAAATCATTTAATGTCAGCTTAAATGATGAATTTTTATTCCTTCGTCATAATATATGCTTATTTGCGAATAAATATTAAAAATGAAATATATTATATCTTCTGTCTATAGATTTTTATATAATGAATTATTTAAGAATCAATTAATTTACAGCTTAAATGATCAATTTTTCTTCCTTCATTATAATATATGCTGGTTTGCGAATAAATATTAAAACGTAAATAAAATGTATATCAAATAAATAATATCTTCTGTCTATAGAATTTTATATAATGAATTAATGAAAAATCAATTATTTTACAGCTTACATGATCAATTTTTCTTCCTTCATTCTAATATATGCTGGTTTGCGAATAAATATTAAAAATGAGATAAATTGTATTTAATCAATAATTCATAAATCATTTAATTTCAGCTTACATGATGAATTTTTATTCCTTCGTCATAATATATGCTTATTTGCGATTAAATATTAAAAATGAAATAAATTATATCTTCTGTCTATAGAATTTTATATGATTAATTAATGAAAAATCAATTATTTTACAGCTTAGATGATCAATTTTTCTTCCTTCATTCTAATATATGCTGGTTTGCGAATATGTATTAAAAATGAAATAAATTATATATTCTGTTTATAGAATTTTATTTAACCAATTATTTACAAAATCAATTAATTTACAGCTTAAATGATCAATTTTTATTCCTTCATTTAATATATGCAGGTTTGCGAATATATATTAAAAATGAAATATATTATATCTTCAGTCTATAGAATTTTATTTAATCAATTAATTGAAAATCAATTAATTAACAGCTTAAATGATCAATTTTTATTCTTTATTATAATGTATGCTGGTTTGCGAATAAATATTAAAAATGAAATAAATTATATATTCTGTTTATAGAATTTTATTTAACCAATTATTTAAAAATCAATTAATTTACAGCTTAAATGATCAATTTTTATTCCTTCATTTTAATATATGCAGGTTTGCGAATATATATTAAAAATGAAATATATTATATCTTCTGTCTATAGAATTTTATATAATTAATTAATGAAAAATCAATTATTTTACAGCTTACATGATCAATTTTTCTTCCTTCATTCTAATATATGCTGGTTTGCGAATAAATATTAAAAATGAGATAAATTGTATTTAATCAATAATTCATAAATCATTTAATTTCAGCTTACATGATGAATTTTTATTCCTTCGTCATAATATATGCTTGTTTGCGATTAAATATTAAAAATGAAATAAATAATATCTTCTGTCTATAGATTTTTATATAATTAATTAATGAAAAATTAATTATTTTACAGCTTAAATGATGAATTTTTATTCCTTCATTATAATGTATGCTGGTTTGCGAATAAATATTAAAAAGTAAATAAAATGTATTTAATCAATAATTCATAAATCATTTAATGTCAGCTTAAATGATGAATTTTTATTCCTTCGTTATAATATATGCTTGTTTGCGATTAAATATTAAAAATCAAATATATTATATCTTCTGTCTACAGAATTTTATATAATTAATTAATGAAAAATCAATTATTTTACAGCTTTAATGATCAATTTTTATTCATTCATTATAATATATTCCGGATTACAAATAAATATTATAAATGAAATAAATAATATCTTCTGTCTATTGAATTTTATATAATTAATTAATGAAAAATCAATTATTTTACAGCTTAGATGATCAATGTTTCTTCCTTCATTCTAGTATATGCTGGTTTGCGAATATATATTAAAAATGAAATAAATTATATATTCTGTTTATAGAATTTTATTTAACCAATTATTTAAAAATCAATTATTTTACAGCTTAAATGATCAATTTTTATTCCTTCATTATAATGTATGCTGGTTTGCGAATAAATATTAAAAATGAAATAAATTATATCTTCCCGTCTATAGATTTTTATATAATCAATTATCTAAAAATCAATTATTTTACTGCTTAAATGATTAATTTTATATTCGTTCATTATAATATATGCTGGTTTGCGAATAAATATTATAAATGAAATAAATAATATCTTCTGTCTATAGAATTTTATTTAATCAATTAATTGAAAATCAATTAATTAACAGCTTAAATGATCAATTTTTATTCCTTCATATAATATATGCTTATTTGCGAATAAATATTAAAAGTGAAATATATTATATCTTCTGTCTATAGATTTTTATATAATTAATTAATGAAAAATTAATTATTTTACAGCTTAAATGATGAATTTTTATTCCTTCATTATAATGTATGCTGGTTTGCGAATAAATATTAAAAAGTAAATAAAATGTATTTAATCAATAATTCATAAATCATTTAATGTCAGCTTAAATGATGAATTTTTATTCCTTCGTTATAATATATGCTTGTTTGCGATTAAATATTAAAAATCAAATATATTATACCTTCTGTCTATAGATTTTTATATAATCAATTATTTAAAAATCAATTCATTTACAGCTTAGATGATCAATTTTTATTCCTTCATTATAATATATGCTGGTTTGCAAATAAGTATTATAAATGAAATAAATAATATCTTCCCGTCTATAGATTTTTATATAATCAATTATCTAAATATTAATTATTTTACAGCTTAAAAGATCAATTTTTATTCCTTCATTATAATGTATGCTGGTTTGCGAATAAATATTAAAAATGAAATATATTATATCTTCCCGTCTATAGATTTTTATATAATCAATTATCTAAAAATCAATTATTTTACAGCTTTAATGATCAATTTTTATTCATTCATTATAATATATCCTGGATTACAAATAAATATTATAAATGAAATATATTATATCTTCTGTCTATTGAATTTTATATAATTAATTAATGAAAAATCAATTATTTTACAGCTTAGATGATCAATTTTTCTTCCTTCATTCTAATATATGCTTATTTGCGAATAAATATTAAAAGTGAAATATATTATATCTTCTGTCTATAGATTTTTATATAATCAATTATTTAAGAATCAATTAATTTACAGCTTAGATGATCAATTTTTCTTCCTTCATTCTAATATATGCTGGTTTGCGAATAAATATTAAAAATGAAATAAATTATATCTTCTGTCTATAGATTTTTATATAATCAATTATTTAAGAATCAATTAATTTACAGCTTAAATGATCAATTTTTATTCCTTCATTATAATATATGCTGGTTTGCGAATAAATATTAAAAATGAAATATATTATATCTTCCGTCTATAGATTTTTATATAATCAATTATCTAAAAATCAATTATTTTACTGCTTAAATGATTAATTTTTGTTCGTTCATTCTAATATATGTTGGTTTGCGAATATATATTAAAAATGAAATAAATTGTATTTAATCAATAATTCATAAATCATTTAATTTCAGCTCAAATGATGAATTTTTATCCCTTCGTTATAATATATGCTTGTTTGCGATTAAATATTAAAAATGAAATATATTATATCTTCCCGTCTATAGATTTTTATATAATCAATTATCTAAAAATCAATTATTTTACAGCTTTAATGATCAATTTTTATTCATTCATTATAATATATCCTGGATTACAAATAAATATTATAAATGAAATAAATAATATCTTCTGTCTATAGAATTTTATATAATCAATTAATGAATAATGAATTATTTTACAGCTTAAATGATCAATTTTTCTTCCTTCATTCTAATATATGCTTATTTGCGAATAAATATTAAAAGTGAAATATATTATATCTTCTGTCTATAGAATTTTATTTTATCAATTAATTGAAAATCAAATAATTCACAGCTTAAATCATCAATTTTTATTCCTTCATTATAATGTATGCTGGTTTGCGAATATAAATTAAAAATGATATAAATAATATCTTCTGGCTATAGAATATTATATAATCAATTAATGAAAAATCAATTATTTTACTAATTAAATTATCAATTTTTATTCCTCGATTATCATATATCCCGAAATTAGAAGTAGATATTATAAATGAAATAAATTATATTTTCTGTCTATATAATTTTATTTAACCAATTACTTAAAAATCAATTATTTTACAGCTTAAATGATCAATTTTTATTCCTTCATTATAATGTATGCTGGTTTGCGAATATAAATTAAAAATGAAATATATTATATATTCTGTCAATAGATTTTTATTTAATCAATTATGCAAAAATCAATTATTTTACAGCTTAAATGATTAATTTTTATTCCTTCATTATAATATATGGTGGTTTGCGAATATATATTAAAAATGAAATATATTATATCTTCTGTCTATAGAATTTTATATAATTAATTAATGAAAAATCAATTATTTTACAGCTTAGATGATCAATTTTTCTTCCTTCGTCATAATATATGCTTATTTGCGAATAAATATTAAAAATGAAATATATTATATCTTCTGTCTAGAGAATTTTATATAATCAATTATGTAAAAATCAAGTGATTTATAGCTTAAATGATCAATTTTTATTCCTTTATTATAATATATGTTGGTTTGCAAATTAATATTAAAAATGAAATAAATTATAACTTCTGTCTATAGATTTTTATATAATCAATTATTTAAGAATCATTAAATTTTCAGCTGAAATGATCAATTTTTCTTCATTCATTATTGTTAAAGCTGGTTGTGAATTTATTCACTTCTTCTGCCGTTCGCCAAGTAATATTGCACGGCTGGTTGAAATAATGTCAATGTAATGACAACACAATGTATTTAATTAACAAATACTTATTTATTAGAATGCGTACAGAGAAGTATTTATAAATGCTTAGCGGTCCTTCGGGCCGGATGCGTCAGGTAACGGGAGTTGTATAAAAAGGGTCGGGGTCATAAATGATTACTCGGCCGTCTCGTACTTATATTGAGCATACTTAGAGTATACGCCAATGCGATAGTCTAATTACATTTTAGGATGTTTTGCTGCTCCGGAACAAAAACATTTCGCTTTAGAGACAGAGTAATAAAATTTTGGGGAAATACGCGTTTTATTGTTTTAGTAGTATTTAATAGTAGTTCGGTGAGCCAGTTTTACTAAATTTAACCTTATGAATTTCTTAGGAAAAAAGAAAAGTATAAACGTACTTGTGAAATTCGAAATTAGAATAAATAGTAATAATTGTTAGGGCGTAACATGCCGCCCGCCATTGATTGCTTGCGATCAATAATAGAATAAAAATAAAACGATTAATATATATTACAATATACGTATTGTAAAAATTAAAATTAATTTAGTGTCTCTATTGGAAGGATAGCTATTTTCTTGATTGATCGTTTATAGATCCCACTTGTAGTTTTGACACTAACAACGCGAATAACTCCATCTTCTCCTGGATGAACATCAACGATGCGCCCAAGTGACCAGCTTAGTGGAGGCAGGTTGTCCTCCTTCAAAAGAACCATAGATTCAATGGCTATTGTTGAATGTCGAATGTTGAATGTTGAATGTCGCGTGGCCCCTTGTGGCAAAAAGCGCGTTTTATTTCTCGTTTATCTCGTTACCATGTAAATATGCGTTTATTTTTTCTAAGCTGTTACTGTTGCGTTACAGTTTGTATTTAATATTTTCATTTTCATCGCCATTGAACGATCGAGTTATTGTTGATTGTGGTTTATACTGTTGAGATTGTTTGTTTCGCGCTGAAATTATTATTGGTGTAAACGACAGAGCAAATTTAAAGGGCAGATGCCGAGCTTTCTCGGTTTCTTGGAAATGTAAGGCCTTAGCCGAACGACTGTCAAATAGGGATAACCGGCGGAAATAGAAATGTATAGGCGAGGTTATGTGACTAATATGTATATATATATATATATATATATATATGTATTTGCGTATTAATTATGTAAGCGAAAGATTGCTCTAAAAATATTGAGGCGAAAGAGTGCAGCGCGGTAATAGAATTTGAAGGTGCGAGTCCTCGCGGCCGAGTCGTCTGGTGGAAACGAGGTTCCACGCGCCCGCCTCGCGGCCTGGGGCGTGCGAACGAGGTCGGCGCCCCGAGACCGTTCTCGCCCCGTGAGTCTCTGTAGACCAAACGGCTCAGATCCGCGGAGATCCTGAAGGGGTTTGAGCTCACGGGGAAGTCGGTGGCCATGCGGCTCTAGCCGCCGAACGAGGTCGGCGACTTGGGCTGCCCCTGCGAGGATCTGTAAACCAAAATGGCTCAGGTCGATGGCGACTCTGATGATGGTTTGATCTCTCGTGGGGCGGTGGTCATGTGACTCAGATCGGCGATCGAGCTCGCCGTCTGGGATCATTTATTCCCTCGCTGAGACTGGTGAACCGTCTGGCTCGGGGTCGTCGAACGAGGTCGGCGGCTTCGGACGGTTGCGCCCTCGCGGGGGATGTGGGAGCCGCGAGCTTGGGTCATCGCATGGGGTCGATGATCTGAGGAGGTAGCGGCGAGACGACATAGGTGCGAGGACTATTATAAAGCCCGCAATTCCTAGAAAGGAAAGCCTGCGAGCCCCACAATTACGCAGGACGTGATCGGAGGTGGGGGGAAGCACCAAGCTATATAAGCGGCTGAATGTTTGGCAACAGCAGCTTTCGCCTCTCATCGTTTGAGGAGACAACTAAATTTGTAGCCTTGACAATATACAGTCGATTATTTAAATTACGAATCTGTTTTTTATTTGTTTCCCGAGCCCATCCTTTCCTTCCTCTACACTTAACAGCTATTTTGTCCTGATCGTACATGGATTTCCATTTGTTCCTGGGATTCAATTGATTCAAGTATTCGGCTTGCCATCTTTTCCAGAAATGTTGTTTTAGTTGTTTCAAGCGTTCCCAGTTGTTTAATCTATTGCTCGGTATCATGGAAATGTCTGTTTCCGGAATTGTCGTTAACAAATCACTGATTAAGAAATGGGCAGGAGTTAAAGCGAGGAGATCATTGGGATCGGATGAGATTGGCGTTAAAGGGCGAGAATTGAGAATGGCCTCTATTTCAATTACATGAGTATTGAATTCCTCATAGCTTAATAAGGCTTTACCTATTGTTTTGAAGAAATGTTTTTTAAAGGATTTTACGCCTGCTTCCCATAATCCCCCGAAGTGAGGTGATCTTGGAGGGATAAAATGCCAATTAATACCTTCATTTGTTAATGCGTTACCGATGGTGTTGTTAAAGTCATTTGATTGAACCAATGAATACAATTTTTTCAGCTCATTATTTGCTCCGGCGAAATTCGTTGCATTGTCAGAGTAAATATTTATACTTTTGCCTCTACGCGAAAAGAATCTTCTTAAGCTACTAAGAAACGCTTCTGTTGTTAAATCGCTTACGACTTCCAAATGAATTGCCTTTGTTGTGAAACATATAAATATCGCGACGTAAACCTTTATTTTCGCGCGATTTCGATGCATTTTTTCTTTTATATAAAATGGACCACAATAGTCGATTCCCGTATTTGCGAAACCCCTTGAAGTGTGAAATCTGTCTTTAGGTAAATTACCCATGATGTGATTTTGCTCGGACTTAGTGAATCTAAAACATTTGACGCATGAATGAATTATTCGGCGAACTGTTCCCTTACCACTTACCGGCCAATACTGATTACGGACTTGGTACAGTGTAGCTTGTATTCCCGCGTGATACAAATTAAGATGCTCGCGTCTAATTATCAAATCGGTTACATGATTAGTTTTGTGTAGTAATATGGGATGCTTTTCATTGTAAGATATATTTGCATGCTTTAATCTACCTCCTACTCGAATTATTTGATTTTTATCTAGAAAGGGTGCGAGAGATAATAAAGGGCTCTTACTGTTGATTGCGCGGTTCTGTTTTAATTCATTCAACTCGTTCGCGAATGTTTGTCCTTGAATAAACCTTATGATACAATTCGTCGCGTTTTGTAGTTCATCTACTGAAAGGAAGCTGCTGCATTTCTCACTGCCCTTTGTACAGTTTTTTGCAAATCTTAAGCAATAAGCGATAACACGAGTTAATTTTGTCACATTAGAAAATTTAGTTAAAAAATTACCGTCCAGTGTCACTGTATTTTTTAAAACAATTTGTTTGCGCATTCCGATTAGCGGTTCGTCGGGTATTGGAAGAACAGGCCATTCGCTGATATCTTTGACCAGCCAGTGTGGACCATGCTTCCATAAATCATTATTTAAAAAATTAGAAATTGATTGACCTCTGGAGGCAAAATCGGCTGGATTATCCTCGGATCTAACGTGTCTCCACTGTGAAGGACTGGTAATAACTCGAATATCTGAGACTCTATTAGCTATGAATGTAATTAAATTGCTCGGTTGTGTGTTTATCCAATTGAGGGCTATAGTCGAATCTGACCAGAAAAAAATATCATCGAAAGTAGTATGTAGTACTGATAGTGAAGCCTTATATAATTTCGCTAGTAATAGAGCCGCGCAAAGTTCTGCCTTTGGAATTGTTAGTTTTGAATTTAAAGGAGCTACCTTAGACTTTGCACAGAGGAGTCTCGAAAAGTATTCTCCATTTTTGCTGAGTGATCGTATATGCAGGCTCCATACGCCATTTCACTGGCGTCACAGAAGCCGTGCATTTGGATGTTTATTGCATCGTCCACTACGACGCGTCGATTAAATGAAATTTTTGTTAAGAGAGGGAACTCTGACCTATGTCTTTTCCACTCTGTGCAAATGTCGAGGGGTGTTGATTCATCCCAGTCTGCCTTTATTTTTCATAAACTTTGTAGAATTAATTTAGCCTTTAATATTATTGGACATAATAATCCAATAGGGTCGAATAGTTGTGAGATACTTGAAGAGATCGTTCTTTTAGTGATTTTATTGTTATCGTTAAATGTGAAGTTTGTTAAGTAGAATAATTTATCCATTTGCAAATTCCAATGAATGCCTAGAGCTTTAATTGATTTTTCGGGTTCTTTAAAGAGTTCTACGTTTGTTATTTCGTCTGGCAAAGATTCGATTAACCGAGGGTCGTTTGACGACCACTGCCTTAATTTAAAGCAACCTAATCTTAGTAGATTATTTATCTCATCTCTCAGTTTAAGAGCGTTTTCGAACGAATTGCTACCTGTCATTAAATCATCGACATAGAAGTCTCGCTTTACGACTTCAGCGAGCTTATGCAGCGCGCGAATAGCTGAGAAAGAAGCTGAAGCAGCCCCATAAGTGACAGTATTTAACTTGTAAAGCTTTAGCGCGTGACTTGGATCTTCTCGCCATATGATTTTTTGATATTTTCGGTCATCTTCGGAAACTAATACTTGTCGGTACATTTTTTGAATATCTGCTATGAGAACGTATTTGGGTATTTGCGATCTGAGAAGTATGGAAAAAATGTCATTCTGAATTGCAGGTCCGATCTTTAATGTGTCATTTAATGATATACCCGTGCTTGATTTTGCCGAGCCATCGAAGACTACTCGAATTTTGCTCGTAGCGCCCGAAGCCTTAAAAACTGCGTGATGTGGTAGAAAATACTCATTTTCATCGCGATTACAAGCCGTCATGTGATTAAGTTCTTTATACTGTTTCATGAATTCTGTATATTGTTTTTTAATTTCGAGATTTTTATTGAATTTTCGCTCTAGAGTGTAGAAACGTTTTAACGCCATTGAGTACGAATCGCCCAGCTTATTGATGTTGTCATTGAAAGGGAGTTTAACGGAATATCTGCCATGTAAATCTCGAGTAGTGTTCTCTATGAAATGTTTTTCGATTTGAGCTTGTTCTTCGGACATGAATTTTTCATCTGGGACTTCTTCTAACTCCCAGAATTTCGATAGATCTTGGCTAAGTGCTATATGGCAAGACAAGCGCTTTGGTGTAGTTTGCTCGTGAATGGCGCCGCCGATTATCCATCCGAAATTAGTTTTTAATAAAACGGCATCCTGATTTTTTATGTTTATCTGACCTACGCATCCTATTTTGTAAAATACTTCGGCACCTATTAACGCGTCGATTTCAGCGGTCTTATGAAAGGTTGGATCGGCTAATGGAATGTTCTGCGGAATATTCAATTCCTTTACATTTACGTATTGAGAAGGTAATGGGGTAGTAATTCTTGGCACAACTAAAAGTGAAATATTTGCTTCGTAATTACCAAGAGTAGATGAAATTTTTGTAAAGACGCTTTGTTTGATATTCGTTTCTAATTGGTTTAAGGCTGAGACAGGAATATTCACTTTGTTTTGGTTTAATTGCAATAAATTGGCGAATCTCTCAGTGATGAAGTGAGCTTGGGAACCTCCGTCTAAAAGGACTCTAGCTGTGATTTTATTATTAAATTTATCATAAAAATGTATTTTAGCTGTAGCTAGTAATACTTGATTTGAATATGTTTGAACTTTGTTAACGGATACGGATGGAGTCGGCGATGCATCGGATGCGACGGAGCTATCGTTGTGCAATGAAGTATGATGCTTCTTGCCGCATTTTTTGCACGATCCGCATAAACATTTATTTTGCGCGTGCCCTTTTCTTAGACAATTGAAGCACATTTTTTCTCGTTTTACTAATTCTCTTCGATCATCAACTGACATTTTTAAGAAAATCTCGCAAGTATGAATTTTGTGCTCTCCCTTGCAAAGATTACAATAGGGTTTAGAAGAAGTAATGCTTAGGACGCTTTTCTTTGATAAATTTATATTATTTTTCTGATTTGATAAATCGCTTTGAGTGGAAGTAGCTTCTAGGATTTGACATCTAGATTTAAGAAAATTAGTAAATTGAGCAAGCGTAAGCAATTCTGTAGAGTTAATAGATTTTTCCCATTCTTGATGGCTAACCTTATCTAGTTTTGAAGTCATGCAATATATTAGAATAGCATCCCAAGTGTCGACTGATACCTTTAATGCTGTTAATGCTCTCGTATGAGTATTTATGTTATTAAGGATTTGCCTAACGTTAGAGGCACTTTCCCTTGTAAATGAGGGTTGTTCAAGCAAGGCCTTTAAATGTTTATTTACTATGACGCGTTTATTGTGGTATCTTTCGATTAATAATTCCCAAGCAATTTCATAGTTATCCGCAGACGTTTCTAGGGATTGAATCACCGCTGCAGCCTCACCCTTCAAGCAGGAACGTAAATAATAGAATTTTTCTATTGTAGCGATTTTGTTATTTTGATTTACCATATTTTGAAACGAGTCGAAAAAACACAGCCACGTGTCATATGCTCCACAGAATGAAGGCAAGTTTATTTTTGGCAATCGTATGCTCGGATTCGCGTTACTTCAGCTACTAGCAATCGTATTCGCGGGTTCACTTGTATTTGGAGAAGGCGTAGCGTGATCCCTAAGAATATTTCGCGCCTTTCTCGCAGTTGCATAATGCAATTCTTCAAATTCGTATCTGTATCTTTCGTGTTCTTCTTTGTCTTCAATTAAGACAATAGCCGTATGAATATTTTCGAATTTATCAAAGTTATCTTCGATTTTTTTCTAACCGCGCCTTGATTTCGTCATGATTATCAGCTGAAGCTGCCGATTCTAAGAATGTTTTGAAAACCGTAACGTGACGTTTTAAGTTTCCGCGTTTAACCTTTAATTCTTTCAAGCTACGATCCTCCATTTTGAAATAGAGTCCTTGTGGGATAGATGAGGATGCAAGAATAAAAGGAAATCAGTGTAATATTTCGATAACGACTTACCAGAGTTGCTCTCTGTTGAATTGCTTGTAACTTAAATGGAATAGATGGCAGCTAAAATGATGCGGCCTGTATTGGATGGAGTAGCGTCTCTTCGCCTTATGAATTTATTTGCAGTGAGATGCAAAAGTCTTGGGACACCAGGTGAGGTTGAAAATGTTGTCTCGAATATGTTGAACTTGTAATTTCACGGAACACACCGAAATTGAATTTAGACCTTAGCACTATAGTTGAAATCTGCTGCAAGTATCCGGCTCGAAGGACCAAAAACATTTCGCTTTAGAGACAGAGTAATAAAATTTTGGGGAAATACGCGTTTTATTGTTTTAGTAGTATTTAATAGTAGTTCGGTGAGCGAGTTTTACTAAATTTAACCTTATGAATTTCTTAGGAAAAAAGAAAAGTATAAACGTACTTGTGAAATTCGAAATTAGAATAAATAATAATAATTGTATATTGTTACGGCGTAATAATTATAATATATACTGGTTTGCAAATAATATTATAAATGAAATAAATTATATATTCTGTCTATAGAATTTTATTTATGCAATTATTTAAAAATCAATTATTTTACAGCTTAAATGATCAATTTTTATTCCTTCATTATAATATATGCTGGTTTGCGAAATAAATATTAAAAAGTAAATAAAATGTATTTAATCAATAATTCATAAATCATTTAATTTCAGCTTAAATGATGATTTTTATTCCTTCGTTATAATATATGCTTAGTTTGCGAATAAATATTAAAAATGAAATATATTATATCTTCTGTCTATAGATTTTATATAATCAATTATTTAAGAAATCAATTAATTTTACAGCTTAAATGATCAATTTTTATTCCTTCATTATAATATATGCTGGTTTGACGAATAAAATATTAAAAATGAAAATAAATTATATCTTCTGTCTATAGAATTTTATATAATCAATTAATTGAAGAATCAATTATTTACTGCTTAAATGATCAATTTTTATTCCTTCATTATAATATATGCTGGTTTGCGAATATATATTAAAATGAAATAAATTATATTCTGTTATAGATTTATATAACAATTATTAAAAATCAATTATTTACAGCTTAAATGATCAATTTTTATTCCTTCATTATAATGTATGCTGGTTTGCGAATAAATATTAAAAATGAAATAAATTATATCTTCTATCTATAGAATTTTAAATAATCAATTAATGAAAAATCAATTATTTTATAGCTTAAATGATTAATTTTTATTCCTTCATTATAATATATCCCAGATTAGAAATAAATATTAAAAATGAAATAAATTATATATTCTGTTTATAGAATTTTATTTAATCAATTAATAGAAAATCAATTAATTAACAGCTTAAATGATCAATTTTTATTCCTTCATATAATATATGCTGGTTTGCGAATATATATTATAAATGAAATAAATTAAATCTTCTGTCTATAGATTTTTATACAATCAATTATTTAAAAAGCAATTATTTTACAGCTTAAATGATTAATTTTTATTCCTTCATTATAATATATCCCGGTAAATAAATATTAAATATGAATAAATTATAAAAATATTATAATAATTATGAAAAAATTAATAATGAATAAATATTAAAAATGAAATAAATTATATCTTCTGTCTATAGAATTTCATATAATCAATTAATAAAAATCAATTATTTTACAGCTTAAATGATCAATTTTTATTCCTTCATTATAATATATGCTGGTTTGCGAATAAATATTAAAAATGAAATATATTATATCTTCTGTCTATAGAATTTTATTTAATCAATTAATTAAAAATCAATTAATTTACAGCTTAAATGATCAATTTTTATTCCTTCATATAATATATGCTGGTTTGCGAATATATATTATAAATGAAATATATTATATCTTCTGTCTATAGAATTTTATATAATCAATTAATGAAAAATCAATTATTTTACAGCTTAAATGATCAATTTTTATTCCTTCATTATAATATATGCTGGTTTGCGAATAAATATTAAAAATGAGATAAATTGTATTTAATCAATAATTCATAAATCATTTAATTTCAGCTTAAATGATGAATTTTTATTCCTTCGTCATAATATATGCTTATTTGCGAATAAATATTAAAAATGAAATATATTATATCTTCTGTCTATAGATTTTTATATAATCAATTATTTAAGAATCAATTAATTTACAGCTTAAATGATCAATTTTTATTCCTTCATTATAATATATGCTGGTTTGCGAATAAATATTAAAAATGAAATAAATTATATCTTCTGTCTATAGAATTTTATATAATCAATTAATGAAAAATCAATTATTTTACAGCTTAGATGATCAATTTTTCTTCCTTCATTCTAATATATGCTGGTTTGCGAATATATATTAAAAATGAAATAAATTATATCTTCTGTTTATAGAATTTTATTTAATCAATTATTTAAAAATCAATTATTTTACAGCTTAAATGATCAATTTTTATTCCTTCATTATAATGTATGCTGGTTTGCGAATAAATATTAAAAATGAAATAAATTATATCTTCTATCTATAGAATTTTAAGATAATCAATTAATGAAAAATCAATTATTTTATAGCTTAATGATCAATTTTATTCCTTCATTATAATATATGCTAGTTTGCGAATATATATTAAAAATGAAATATATTATATCTTCTGTCCTATAGAATTTTATTTAATCAATTAATTGAAAATCAATTAATTAACAGGCTTAAATGATCAATTTTTCTTCCTTCGTCATAATATATGCTTATTTGCGAATAATATTAAAAATTGAATATATTATATTTCTGTCTAGAGAATTTTATATAATCAATTATTTAAAAATCAATTATTTTACAGCTTAGATGATCAATTTTTATTCCTTCATTATAATATATGCTGGTTTGAGAATAAATATTATAAACGAAATAAATATATCTTCTGTCTATAGAATTTTATATAATGAATTAATGAAAAATCAATTATTTACAGCTTAGATGATCAATTTTCTTCCTTCATCTACTATATCTGCCGGGTTGCGAATATATATTAAAAATGAAATATATTATATCTTCTGTCTATAGAATTTTATTTAATCAATTAATTAAAAATCAATTAATTTACAGCTTAAATGATCAATTTTTATTCCTTCATTATAATATATGCTGGTTTGCGAATATATATTAAAAATGAAATAAATTATATCTCCTGTCTATAGAATTTTATATAATCAATTAATGAAAAATCAATTAATTAACACCTTAAATGATCACTTTTTATTCCTTCATTATAATATATGCTGGTTTACGAATAAATATTAAAAATGAAATAAATTGTATTTAATCAATAATTCATAAATCATTTAATTTCAGCTTAAATGATGAATTTTTATTCCTTCGTTATAATATATGCTTGTTTGCGAATAAATATTAAAAATGAAATATATTATATCTTCTGTCTATAGATTTTTATATAATCAATTATTTAAGAATCAATTAATTTACAGCTTAAATGATCAATTTTTATTCCTTCATTATAATATATGCTGGTTTGCGAATAAATATTAAAAATGAAATAAATTATATCTTCTGTCTATAGAATTTTATATAATCAATTAATGAAAAATCAATTATTTTACTGCTTAAATGATCAATTTTTCTTCCTTCATTCTACTATATGCTGGTTTGCAAATATATATTAAAAATGAAATAAATTATATATTCTGTTTATAGAATTTTATTTAACGAATTATTTAAAAATCAATTATTTTACAGCTTAAAAGATCAATTTTTATTCCTTTATTATAATGTATGCTGGTTTGCGAATAAATATTAAAAATGAAATAAATTATATCTTCTATCTATAGAATTTTAAATAATCAATTAATGAAAAATCAATTATTTTATAGCTTAAATGATTAATTTTTATTCCTTCATTATAATATATCCCAGATTAGAAATAAATATTAAAAATGAAATAAATTATATATTCTGTTTATAGAATTTTATTTAATCAATTAATAGAAAATCAATTAATTAACAGCTTAAATGATCAATTTTTATTCCTTCATATAATATATGCTGGTTTGCGAATATATATTATAAATGAAATAAATTATATCTTCTGTCTATAGATTTTTATACAATCAATTATTTAAAAAGCAATTATTTTACAGCTTAAATGATTAATTTTTATTCCTTCATTATAATATATGCTGGTTTGCAAATAAATATTAAAAATGAGATAAATTGTTTTTAATCAATAATTCATAAATCATTTAATTTCATAGCTTAAAATGAAATAATTATATCTTCTATCTATAGAATTTTATTTAACCAATTATTTAAAAATCAATTATTTTACAGCTTAAATGATCAATTTTTATTCCTTCATTATAATGTATGCTGGTTTGCGAATAAATATTAAAAATGAAATAAATTATATCTTCTGTCTATAGATTTTTATATAATTAATTAATGAAAAATCAATTATTTTACAGCTTAAATGATGAATTTTTATTCCTTCATTATAATGTATGCTGGTTTGCGAATAAATATTAAAAAGTAAATAAAATGTATTTAATCAATAATTCATAAATCATTTAATTTCAGCTTAAATGATGAATTTTTATTCCTTCGTTATAATATATGCTGGTTTGCGAATATATATTAAAAATGAAATATATTATATCTTCTGTCTATAGAATTTTATTTAATCAATTAATTAAAAATCAATTCATTTACTGCTTAAATGATTAATTTTTATTCGTTCATTCTAATATATGTTGGTTTGCGAATATATATTAAAAATGAAAAAAATTGTATTTAATCAATAATTCATAAATCATTCAATTTCAGCTCAAATGATGAATTTTTATCCCTTCATTCTAATATATGCTTATTTGCGAATAAATATTAAAAGTGAAATATATTATATCTTCTGTCTATAGATTTTTATATAATCAATTATTTAAGAATCAATTAATTTACAGCTTAAATGATCAATTTTTATTCCTTCATTATAATGTATGCTAGTTTGCGAATATATATTAAAAATGAAATATATTATATCTTCTGTCTATAGAATTTTATTTTATCAATTAATTGAAAATCAATTAATTCACAGCTTAAATCATCAATTTTTATTCCTTCATTATAATGTATGCTGGTTTGCGAATATAAATTAAAAATGAAATAAATTATATCTTCTGTCAATAGATTTTTATTTAATCAATTATGCAAAAATCAATTATTTTACAGCTTAAATGATTAATTTTTATTCGTTCATTATAATATATGGTGGTTTGCGAATATATATTATAAATGAAATAAATTATATCTGCTGTCTATAGAATTTTATATAATTAAATAATGAAAAATCAATGATTTTACAGCTTAAATGATCAATTTTTATTCCTTCGTTCTAATATATGCTGGTTTGCGAATATAAATTAAAAATGAAATAAATAATATCTTCTGTCTATAGAATTTCATTTAATTAAATAATGAAAAATCAATGATTTTACAGCTTAAATGATCAATTTTTACTCCTTCATATAATATATGCTGGTTTGCGAATAAATATTAAAAAGTAAATAAAATGTATTTAATCAATAATTCATAAAATCATTTAATTTCAGCTTAATTGATGAATTTTTATTCCTTCGTTATAATATATGCTTGTTTGCGAATAAATATTAAAAATGAAATATATTATATATTCTGTCTATAGAATTTTATTTAATCGATTATATAAAATCAATTATTTTACTGCTTAAATGATCAATTTTTATTCCTTCATATAATATATGCTGGTTTGCGAATATATATTATAAATGAAATAAATTATATCTGCTGTCTATAGAATTTTATATAATTAAATAATGAAAAATCAATGATTTTACTGCTTAAATGATTAATTTTATATTCGTTCATTATAATATATGCTGGTTTGCGAATAAATATTAAAAATGAGATACATTGTATTTAATCAATAATTCATAAATCATTTAATTTCAGCTTAAATGATGAATTTTTCTTCCTTCGTCATAATATATGCTTATTTGCGAATAAATATTAAAAATGAAGTATATTATATCTTCCCGTCTATAGTTTTTTATATAATCAATTATCTAAAAATCAATTATTTTACTGCTTAAATGATTAATTTTATATTCGTTCATTATAATATATGCTGGTTTGCGAATAAATATTAAAAATGAGAGACATTGTATTTAATCAATAATTCATAAATTATTTAATTTCAGCTTAAATGATGAATTTTTATTCCTTCGTCATAATATATGCTTATTTGCGAATAAATATTAAAAATGAAATATATTATATCTTCTGTCTATAGATTTTTATATAATCAATTATTTAAGAATGAATTAATTTACAGCTTAAATCATCAAATTTTATTCATTCATTATAATATATCCTGGATTACAAATAAATATTAAAAATGAAATAAATTGTATTTAATAAAGGGGTGTAATTCATAAATTATTTAATTTCAGCTTAAATGATGAATTTTTATTACTTCGTCATAATATATGCAGGTTTGCGAATAAATATTATAAATGAAATAAATTATATCTGCTGTCTATAGAATTCTATATAATTAATTAATGAAAAATCAATTATTTTACAGCTCAAATGATCAATTTTTATTCCTTCATTATAATATATCCTGGATTACAAATAAATTTATAAATGAAATAAATTATTCTTCTGTCTATAGAATTTTATATAATTAATTAATGAAAAATCAATTATTTTACAGCTTAGATGATCAATTTTTCTTCCTTCTTTCTAATATATATATATTTTACAGCTTAAATGATTAATTTTTATTCTTCATTATAATATATGCTGGTTTGCGAATATATATTAAAAATGAAATATATTATATCTTCTGTCTATAGAATTTTATTTATCAATTAATTGAAAATCAATTAATTCACAGCTTAAATCATCAATTTTTATTCCTTCATTATAATGTATGCTGGTTTGCGAATATAAATTAAAAATGAAATATATTATATATTCTGTCTATAGAATTTTATTTAATAAATTATATAAAATCAATGATTTTACTGCTTAAAATGAATCAATTTTTATTCCTTCATATAATATATGCTGGTTTGCGAATATATATTATAATGAAATAAATTATATCTGCTGTCTATAGAATTTTATATAATTAAATAAGGAAAAATCAATGATTTTACAGCTTAAATGATCAATTTTTATTCCGTCGTTCTAATATATGCTGGTTTGCGAATATAAATTAAAAATGAAATAAATAATAATCTTCTGTCTATAGAATTTCATTTAATTAAATAATGAAAAATCAATGATTTACAGCTTAAATGATCACTTTTATTCCTTCATATAATATATCTGGTTTGCGAATAAATATTAAAAAGTAAATAAAATGTATTTAATCATAATTCATAAAAATCATTTAATTTCAGCTTAATTGATGAATTTTTATTCCTTCGTTATAATATATGCTGTTTGCGAATAAATATTAAAAATGAAATAAATAATATCTTCTGTCTATAGAATTTTATATAATCGAATTATATAAAATCAATTATTTTACAGCTTAGATGATCAATTTTTATTCCTTCATATAATATATGCTGGTTTGCGAATATATATTATAAATGAAATAAATTATATCTGCTGTCTATAGAATTTTATATAATTAAATAATGAAAAATCAATGATTTTACTGCTTAAATGATTAATTTTATATTCGTTCATTATAATATATGCTGGTTTGCGAATAAATATTAAAAATGAGATACATTGTATTTAATCAATAATTCATAAATCATTTAATTTCAGCTTAAATGATGAATTTTTCTTCCTTCGTCATAATATATGCTTATTTGCGAATAAATATTAAAAATGAAGTATATTACATCTTCCCGTCTATAGTTTTTTATATAATCAATTATCTAAAAATCAATTATTTTACTGCTTAAATGACTAATTTTATATTCGTTCATTATAATATATGCTGGTTTGCGAATAAATATTAAAAATGAGAGACATTGTATTTAATCAATAATTCATAAATTTTTTAATTTCAGCTTAAATGATGAATTTTTATTCCTTCGTCATAATATATGCTTATTTGCGAATAAATATTAAAAATGAAATATATTATATCTTCTGTCTATAGATTTTTATATAATCAATTATTTAAGAATGAATTAATTTACAGCTTAAATCATCAAATTTTATTCATTCATTATAATATATCCTGGATTACAAATAAATATTAAAAATGAAATAAATTGTATTTAATCAATAATTCATAAATTATTTAATTTCAGCTTAAATGATGAATTTTTATTACTTCGTCATAATATATGCAGGTTTGCGAATAAATATTATAAATGAAATAAATTATATCTGCTGTCTATAGAATTCTATATAATTAATTAATGAAAAATCAATTATTTTACAGCTCAAATGATCAATTTTTATTCCTTCATTATAATATATCCTGGATTACAAATAAATTATATAAATGAAATAAATTATATCTTCTGTCTATAGAATTTTATTTAATAAATTATATAAAATCAATTATTTTACAGCTTAAATGATTAATTTTTATTCGTTCATTCTAATATATGTTGGTTTGCGAATATATATTATAATGAAATAAATTATATCTTCTGTCTATAGAATTTTATATAATTAATTAATGAAAAATCAATTATTTTCCAGCTTAGATGATCAATTTTTCTTCCTTCTTTCTAATATATATATATTTTACAGCTTAAATAATTAATTTTTATTCGTTCATTATAATATATGGTGGTTTGCGAATATATATTAAAAATGAAATATATTATATCTTCTGTCTATAGAATTTTATATAATTAATTAATGAAAAATCAATTATTTTACAGCTTAGATGATCAATTTTTCTTCCTTCGTCATAATATATGCTTATTTGCGAATAAATATTAAAAATGAAATATATTATATGTTCTGTCTAGAGAATTTTATATAATCAATTATTTAAAAATCAATTATTTTACAGCTTAGATGATCAATTTTTATTCCTTCATTATAATATATGCTGGTTTGAGAATAAATATTATAAACGAAATAAATAATATCTTCTGTCTATAGAATTTTATATAATGAATTAATGAAAAATCAATTATTTTACAGCTTAGATGATCAATTTTTCTTCCTTCATTATAATATATCCCAGATTAGAAATAAATATTAAAAATGAAATAAATTATATATTCTGTTTATAGAATTTTATTTAATCAATTAATAGAAAATCAATTAATTAACAGCTTAAATGATCAATTTTTATTCCTTCATATAATATATGCTGGTTTGCGAATATATATTATAAATGAAATAAATTATATCTTCTATCTATAGAATTTTAGATAATCAATTAATGAAAAATCAATTATTTTACAGCTTAAATAATCAATTTTTATTCCTTCATTATAATATATGCTTGTTTGCGAATAAATATTAAAAATGAAATATATTATATCTTCTGTCTATAGAATTTTATTTAATCAATTAATTAAAAATCAATTAATTTACAGCTTAGATCATCAATTTTTATTCCTTCATTATAATATATGCTGGTTTGCAAATAAATATTATAAATGACATAAATTGTATTTAATCAATAATTCATAAATAATTTAATTTCAGCTTAAATGATCAATTTTTATTCCTTCATTCTAATATATACTGGTTTGCGAATTCATATTAAAAATGGAATATATTATATCTTCTGTCTATAGAATTTTATATAATTCATTAATGAAAAATCAATTATTTTACAGCTTAGATGATCAATTTTTATTCCTTCATTATAATATATTCCGGATTACAAATAAATATTATAAATGAAATAAATAATATCTTCTGTCTATTGAATTTTATATAATTAATTAATGAAAAATCGATTATTTTACAGCTTAGATGATCAATGTTTCTTCCTTCATTCTAGTATATGCTGGTTTTCGAATATATATTAAAAATGAAATAAATTATATATTCTGTTTATAGAATTTTATTTAACCAATTATTTAAAAATCAATTATTTTACAGCTTAAATGATGAATTTTTATTCCTTCATTATAATGTATGCTGGTTTGCGAATAAATATTAAAAAGTAAATAAAATGTATTTAATCAATAATTCATAAATCATTTAATGTCAGCTTAAATGATGAATTTTTATTCCTTCATTATAATATATGCTTAT
Organism: Sycophaga agraensis; assembly: GCA_018906755.1. Lineage (NCBI taxonomy): Eukaryota > Metazoa > Arthropoda > Insecta > Hymenoptera > Pteromalidae > Sycophaga > Sycophaga agraensis. The sequence continues at coordinate 73,463 of JACCIE010000168.1, read as the reverse complement.
TTGCGAATAAATATTAAAAATGAAATAAATTATATATTCTGTTTATAGAATTTTATTTAACCAATTATTTAAAAATCAATTATTTTACAGCTTAAATGATCAATTTCTATTCCTTCATTATAATATATGCTTATTTGCGAATAAATATTAAAAGAGAAATAAATTAAATCTTCTGTCTATAGATTTTTATATAATCAATTATTTAAAAATCAATTCATTTACTGCTTAAATGATTAATTTTTATTCGTTCATTCTAATATATGTTGGTTTGCGAATATATATTAAAAATGAAATAAATTGTATTTAATCAATAATTCATAAATCATTCAATTTCAGCTCAAATGATGAATTTTTATTCCTTCATTATAATGTATGCTGGTTTGCGAATAAATATTAAAAATGAAATAAATTATATCTTCTGTCTATAGATTTTTATATAATCAATTATTTAAAAATCAATTCATTTACAGCTTAGATGATCAATTTTTATTCCTTCATTATAATATATGCTGGTTTGTAAATAAGTATTATAAATGAAATGAATAATATCTTCTGTCTATAGAATTTGATTTAATCAATTAATTGAAAATCAATTAATTAACAGCTTAAATGATCAATTTTTATTCCTTCATTATAATGTATGCTGGTTTGCGAATAAATATTAAAAATGAAATATATTATATCTTCCCGTCTATAGATTTTTATATAATCAATTATCTAAAAATTAATTATTTTACAGCTTAAAAGATCAATTTTTATTCCTTCAATATAATGTATGCTGGTTTGCGAATAAATATTAAAAATGAAATAAATTATATCTTCCCGTCTATAGATTTTTATATAATCAATTATCTAAAAATCAATTATTTTACAGCTTTAATGATCAATTTTTATTCATTCATTATAATATATCCTGGATTACAAATAAATATTATAAATGAAATATATTATATCTTCTGTTTATAGAATTTTATTTAATCAATTAATAGAAAATCAATTAATTAACAGCTTAAATCATCAATTTTTATTCCTTCATTATAATGTATGCTCGTTTGCGAATATATATTATAATGAAATAAATTATATCTTCTGTCTATAGATTTTTATATAATCAATTATTAAGAATGAATTATTTACAGCTAAATGATCAAATTTTATTCATTCATTATAATATATCCTGGATTACAAATAAATATTAAAAATGAAATAAATTGTATTTAATCAATAATTCATAAATTATTTAATTTCAGCTTAATGATGAATTTTTATTACTTCGTCATAATATATGCAGGTGTTGCGAATAAATATTATAAATGAAATAAATTATATCTGCTGTCTATAGAATTCTATATAATTAATTAATGAAAAATCAATTATTTTACAGCTCAAATGATCAATTTTTATTCCTTCATTATAATATATCCTGGATTACAAATAAATTATATAAATGAAATAAATTATATCTTCTGTCTATAGAATTTTATTTAATAAATTATATAAAATCAATTATTTTACTGCTTAAATGATTAATTTTTATTCGTTCATTCTAATATATGTTGGTTTGCGAATATATATTATAAATGAAATAAATTATATCTTCTGTCTATAGAATTTTATATAATTAATTAATGAAAAATCAATTATTTTACAGCTTAGATGATCAATTTTTCTTCCTTCATTCTAATATATATATATTTTACAGCTTAAATGATTAATTTTTATTCCTTCATTATAATATATGTTGGTTTGCGAATATATATTAAAAATGAAATATATTATATCTTCTGTCTATAGAATTTTATATAATTAATTAATGAAAAATCAATTATTTTCCAGCTTAGATGATCAATTTTTCTTCCTTCTTTCTAATATATATATATTTTACAGCTTAAATGATTAATTTTTATTCGTTCATTATAATATATGGTGGTTTGCGAATATATATTAAAAATGAAATATATTATATCTTCTGTCTATAGAATTTTATATAATTAATTAATGAAAAATCAATTATTTTACAGCTTAGATGATCAATTTTTCTTCCTTCGTCATAATATATGCTTATTTGCGAATAAATATTAAAAATGAAATATATTATATCTTCTGTCTAGAGAATTTTATATAATCAATTATGTAAAAATCAAGTGATTTATAGCTTAAATGATCAATTTTTATTCCTTTATTATAATATATGTTGGTTTGCAAATTAATATTAAAAATGAAATAATTATACTTCTGTCTATAGATTTTTATATAATCAATTATTTAAGAATCAATTAATTTACAGCTTAAATGATCAATTTTTCTTCATTCATTATTGTTAAAGCTGGTTGTGAATTTATTCACTTCTTCTGCCGATCGCCAAATAATATTGCACGGCTGGTTGAAATAATGTCAATGTAATGACAACACAATGTATTTAATTAACAAATACTTATTTATTAGAATGCGTACAGAGAAGTATTTATAAATGCTTAGCGGTCCTTCGGGCCGGATGCGTCAGGTAACGGGAGTTGTATAAAAAGGGTCGGGGTCATAAATGATTACTCGGCCGTCTCGTACTTATATTGAGCATACTTAGAGTATACGCCAATGCGATAGTCTAATTACATTTTAAGATGTTTTGCTGCTCCGGAACAAAAACATTTCGCTTTAGAGACAGAGTAATAAAATTTTGGGGAAATACGCGTTTTATTGTTTTAGTAGTATTTAATAGTAGTTCGGTGAGCCAGTTTTACTAAATTTAACCTTATGAATTTCTTAGGAAAAAAGAAAAGTATAAACGTACTTGTGAAATTCGAAATTAGAATAAATAGTAATAATTGTATATTGTTAGGGCGTAACATGCCGCCCGCCATTGATTGCTTGCGATCAATAATAGAATAAAAATAAAACGATTAATATATATTACAATATACGTATTGTAAAAATTAAAATTAATTTAGTGTCTCTATTGGAAGGATAGCTATTTTCTTGATTGATCGTTTATAGATCCCACTTGTAGTTTTGACACTAACAACGCGAATAACTCCATCTTCTCCTGGATGAACATCAACGATGCGCCCAAGTGACCAGCTTAGTGGAGGCAGGTTGTCCTCCTTCAAAAGAACCATAGATTCAATGGCTATTGTTGAATGTCGAATGTTGAATGTTGAATGTCGCGTGGCCCCTTGTGGCAAAAAGCGCGTTTTATTTCTCGTTTATCTCGTTACCATGTAAATATGCGTTTATTTTTTCTAAGCTGTTACTGTTGCGTTACAGTTTGTATTTAATATTTTCATTTTCATCGCCATTGAACGATCGAGTTATTGTTGATTGTGGTTTATACTGTTGAGATTGTTTGTTTCGCGCTGAAATTATTATTGGTGTAAACGACAGAGCAAATTTAAAGGGCAGATGCCGAGCTTTCTCGGTTTCTTGGAAATGTAAGGCCTTAGCCGAACGACTGTCAAATAGGGATAACCGGCGGAAATAGAAATGTATAGGCGAGGTTATGTGACTAATATGTATATATATATATATATATATATATATATGTATTTGCGTATTAATTATGTAAGCGAAAGATTGCTCTAAAAATATTGAGGCGAAAGAGTGCAGCGCGGTAATAGAATTTGAAGGTGCGAGTCCTCGCGGCCGAGTCGTCTGGTGGAAACGAGGTTCCACGCGCCCGCCTCGCGGCCTGGGGCGTGCGAACGAGGTCGGCGCCCCGAGACCGTTCTCGCCCCGTGAGTCTCTGTAGACCAAACGGCTCAGATCCGCGGAGATCCTGAAGGGGTTTGAGCTCACGGGGAAGTCGGTGGCCATGCGGCTCTAGCCGCCGAACGAGGTCGGCGACTTGGGCTGCCCCTGCGAGGATCTGTAAACCAAAATGGCTCAGGTCGATGGCGACTCTGATGATGGTTTGATCTCTCGTGGGGCGGTGGTCATGTGACTCAGATCGGCGATCGAGCTCGCCGTCTGGGATCATTTATTCCCTCGCTGAGACTGGTGAACCGTCTGGCTCGGGGTCGTCGAACGAGGTCGGCGGCTTCGGACGGTTGCGCCCTCGCGGGGGATGTGGGAGCCGCGAGCTTGGGTCATCGCATGGGGTCGATGATCTGAGGAGGTAGCGGCGAGACGACATAGGTGCGAGGACTATTATAAAGCCCGCAATTCCTAGAAAGGAAAGCCTGCGAGCCCCACAATTACGCAGGACGTGATCGGAGGTGGGGGGAAGCACCAAGCTATATAAGCGGCTGAATGTTTGGCAACAGCAGCTTTCGCCTCTCATCGTTTGAGGAGACAACTAAATTTGTAGCCTTGACAATATACAGTCGATTATTTAAATTACGAATCTGTTTTTTATTTGTTTCCCGAGCCCATCCTTTCCTTCCTCTACACTTAACAGCTATTTTGTCCTGATCGTACATGGATTTCCATTTGTTCCTGGGATTCAATTGATTCAAGTATTCGGCTTGCCATCTTTTCCAGAAATGTTGTTTTAGTTGTTTCAAGCGTTCCCAGTTGTTTAATCTATTGCTCGGTATCATGGAAATGTCTGTTTCCGGAATTGTCGTTAACAAATCACTGATTAAGAAATGGGCAGGAGTTAAAGCGAGGAGATCATTGGGATCGGATGAGATTGGCGTTAAAGGGCGAGAATTGAGAATGGCCTCTATTTCAATTACATGAGTATTGAATTCCTCATAGCTTAATAAGGCTTTACCTATTGTTTTGAAGAAATGTTTTTTAAAGGATTTTACGCCTGCTTCCCATAATCCCCCGAAGTGAGGTGATCTTGGAGGGATAAAATGCCAATTAATACCTTCATTTGTTAATGCGTTACCGATGGTGTTGTTAAAGTCATTTGATTGAACCAATGAATACAATTTTTTCAGCTCATTATTTGCTCCGGCGAAATTCGTTGCATTGTCAGAGTAAATATTTATACTTTTGCCTCTACGCGAAAAGAATCTTCTTAAGCTACTAAGAAACGCTTCTGTTGTTAAATCGCTTACGACTTCCAAATGAATTGCCTTTGTTGTGAAACATATAAATATCGCGACGTAAACCTTTATTTTCGCGCGATTTCGATGCATTTTTTCTTTTATATAAAATGGACCACAATAGTCGATTCCCGTATTTGCGAAACCCCTTGAAGTGTGAAATCTGTCTTTAGGTAAATTACCCATGATGTGATTTTGCTCGGACTTAGTGAATCTAAAACATTTGACGCATGAATGAATTATTCGGCGAACTGTTCCCTTACCACTTACCGGCCAATACTGATTACGGACTTGGTACAGTGTAGCTTGTATTCCCGCGTGATACAAATTAAGATGCTCGCGTCTAATTATCAAATCGGTTACATGATTAGTTTTGTGTAGTAATATGGGATGCTTTTCGTTGTAAGATATATTTGCATGCTTTAATCTACCTCCTACTCGAATTATTTGATTTTTATCTAGAAAGGGTGCGAGAGATAATAAAGGGCTCTTACTGTTGATTGCGCGGTTCTGTTTTAATTCATTCAACTCGTTCGCGAATGTTTGTCCTTGAATAAACCTTATGATACAATTCGTCGCGTTTTGTAGTTCATCTACTGAAAGGAAGCTGCTGCATTTCTCACTGCCCTTTGTACAGTTTTTTGCAAATCTTAAGCAATAAGCGATAACACGAGTTAATTTTGTCACATTAGAAAATTTAGTTAAAAAATTACCGTCCAGTGTCACTGTATTTTTTAAAACAATTTGTTTGCGCATTCCGATTAGCGGTTCGTCGGGTATTGGAAGAACAGGCCATTCGCTGATATCTTTGACCAGCCAGTGTGGACCATGCTTCCATAAATCATTATTTAAAAAATTAGAAATTGATTGACCTCTGGAGGCAAAATCGGCTGGATTATCCTCGGATCTAACGTGTCTCCACTGTGAAGGACTGGTAATAACTCGAATATCTGAGACTCTATTAGCTATGAATGTAATTAAATTGCTCGGTTGTGTGTTTATCCAATTGAGGGCTATAGTCGAATCTGACCAGAAAAAAATATCATCGAAAGTAGTATGTAGTACTGATAGTGAAGCCTTATATAATTTCGCTAGTAATAGAGCCGCGCAAAGTTCTGCCTTTGGAATTGTTAGTTTTGAATTTAAAGGAGCTACCTTAGACTTTGCACAGAGGAGTCTCGAAAAGTATTCTCCATTTTTGCTGAGTGATCGTATATGCAGGCTCCATACGCCATTTCACTGGCGTCACAGAAGCCGTGCATTTGGATGTTTATTGCATCGTCCACTACGACGCGTCGATTAAATGAAATTTTTGTTAAGAGAGGGAACTCTGACCTATGTCTTTTCCACTCTGTGCAAATGTCGAGGGGTGTTGATTCATCCCAGTCTGCCTTTATTTTTCATAAACTTTGTAGAATTAATTTAGCCTTTAATATTATTGGACATAATAATCCAATAGGGTCGAATAGTTGTGAGATACTTGAAGAGATCGTTCTTTTAGTGATTTTATTGTTATCGTTAAATGTGAAGTTTGTTAAGTAGAATAATTTATCCATTTGCAAATTCCAATGAATGCCTAGAGCTTTAATTGATTTTTCGGGTTCTTTAAAGAGTTCTACGTTTGTTATTTCGTCTGGCAAAGATTCGATTAACCGAGGGTCGTTTGACGACCACTGCCTTAATTTAAAGCAACCTAATCTTAGTAGATTATTTATCTCATCTCTCAGTTTAAGAGCGTTTTCGAACGAATTGCTACCTGTCATTAAATCATCGACATAGAAGTCTCGCTTTACGACTTCAGCGAGCTTATGCAGCGCGCGAATAGCTGAGAAAGAAGCTGAAGCAGCCCCATAAGTGACAGTATTTAACTTGTAAAGCTTTAGCGCGTGACTTGGATCTTCTCGCCATATGATTTTTTGATATTTTCGGTCATCTTCGGAAACTAATACTTGTCGGTACATTTTTTGAATATCTGCTATGAGAACGTATTTGGGTATTTGCGATCTGAGAAGTATGGAAAAAATGTCATTCTGAATTGCAGGTCCGATCTTTAATGTGTCATTTAATGATATACCCGTGCTTGATTTTGCCGAGCCATCGAAGACTACTCGAATTTTGCTCGTAGCGCCCGAAGCCTTAAAAACTGCGTGATGTGGTAGAAAATACTCATTTTCATCGCGATTACAAGCCGTCATGTGATTAAGTTCTTTATACTGTTTCATGAATTCTGTATATTGTTTTTTAATTTCGAGATTTTTATTGAATTTTCGCTCTAGAGTGTAGAAACGTTTTAACGCCATTGAGTACGAATCGCCCAGCTTATTGATGTTGTCATTGAAAGGGAGTTTAACGGAATATCTGCCATGTAAATCTCGAGTAGTGTTCTCTATGAAATGTTTTTCGATTTGAGCTTGTTCTTCGGACATGAATTTTTCATCTGGGACTTCTTCTAACTCCCAGAATTTCGATAGATCTTGGCTAAGTGCTATATGGCAAGACAAGCGCTTTGGTGTAGTTTGCTCGTGAATGGCGCCGCCGATTATCCATCCGAAATTAGTTTTTAATAAAACGGCATCCTGATTTTTTATGTTTATCTGACCTACGCATCCTATTTTGTAAAATACTTCGGCACCTATTAACGCGTCGATTTCAGCGGTCTTATGAAAGGTTGGATCGGCTAATGGAATGTTCTGCGGAATATTCAATTCCTTTACATTTACGTATTGAGAAGGTAATGGGGTAGTAATTCTTGGCACAACTAAAAGTGAAATATTTGCTTCGTAATTACCAAGAGTAGATGAAATTTTTGTAAAGACGCTTTGTTTGATATTCGTTTCTAATTGGTTTAAGGCTGAGACAGGAATATTCACTTTGTTTTGGTTTAATTGCAATAAATTGGCGAATCTCTCAGTGATGAAGTGAGCTTGGGAACCTCCGTCTAAAAGGACTCTAGCTGTGATTTTATTATTAAATTTATCATAAAAATGTATTTTAGCTGTAGCTAGTAATACTTGATTTGAATATGTTTGAACTTTGTTAACGGATACGGATGGAGTCGGCGATGCATCGGATGCGACGGAGCTATCGTTGTGCAATGAAGTATGATGCTTCTTGCCGCATTTTTTGCACGATCCGCATAAACATTTATTTTGCGCGTGCCCTTTTCTTAGACAATTGAAGCACATTTTTTCTCGTTTTACTAATTCTCTTCGATCATCAACTGACATTTTTAAGAAAATCTCGCAAGTATGAATTTTGTGCTCTCCCTTGCAAAGATTACAATAGGGTTTAGAAGAAGTAATGCTTAGGACGCTTTTCTTTGATAAATTTATATTATTTTTCTGATTTGATAAATCGCTTTGAGTGGAAGTAGCTTCTAGGATTTGACATCTAGATTTAAGAAAATTAGTAAATTGAGCAAGCGTAAGCAATTCTGTAGAGTTAATAGATTTTTCCCATTCTTGATGGCTAACCTTATCTAGTTTTGAAGTCATGCAATATATTAGAATAGCATCCCAAGTGTCGACTGATACCTTTAATGCTGTTAATGCTCTCGTATGAGTATTTATGTTATTAAGGATTTGCCTAACGTTAGAGGCACTTTCCCTTGTAAATGAGGGTTGTTCAAGCAAGGCCTTTAAATGTTTATTTACTATGACGCGTTTATTGTGGTATCTTTCGATTAATAATTCCCAAGCAATTTCATAGTTATCCGCAGACGTTTCTAGGGATTGAATCACCGCTGCAGCCTCACCCTTCAAGCAGGAACGTAAATAATAGAATTTTTCTATTGTAGCGATTTTGTTATTTTGATTTACCATATTTTGAAACGAGTCGAAAAAACACAGCCACGTGTCATATGCTCCACAGAATGAAGGCAAGTTTATTTTTGGCAATCGTATGCTCGGATTCGCGTTACTTCAGCTACTAGCAATCGTATTCGCGGGTTCACTTGTATTTGGAGAAGGCGTAGCGTGATCCCTAAGAATATTTCGCGCCTTTCTCGCAGTTGCATAATGCAATTCTTCAAATTCGTATCTGTATCTTTCGTGTTCTTCTTTGTCTTCAATTAAGACAATAGCCGTATGAATATTTTCGAATTTATCAAAGTTATCTTCGATTTTTTTCTAACCGCGCCTTGATTTCGTCATGATTATCAGCTGAAGCTGCCGATTCTAAGAATGTTTTGAAAACCGTAACGTGACGTTTTAAGTTTCCGCGTTTAACCTTTAATTCTTTCAAGCTACGATCCTCCATTTTGAAATAGAGTCCTTGTGGGATAGATGAGGATGCAAGAATAAAAGGAAATCAGTGTAATATTTCGATAACGACTTACCAGAGTTGCTCTCTGTTGAATTGCTTGTAACTTAAATGGAATAGATGGCAGCTAAAATGATGCGGCCTGTATTGGATGGAGTAGCGTCTCTTCGCCTTATGAATTTATTTGCAGTGAGATGCAAAAGTCTTGGGACACCAGGTGAGGTTGAAAATGTTGTCTCGAATATGTTGAACTTGTAATTTCACGGAACACACCGAAATTGAATTTAGACCTTAGCACTATAGTTGAAATCTGCTGCAAGTATCCGGCTCGAAGGACCAAAAACATTTCGCTTTAGAGACAGAGTAATAAAATTTTGGGGAAATACGCGTTTTATTGTTTTAGTAGTATTTAATAGTAGTTCGGTGAGCGAGTTTTACTAAATTTAACCTTATGAATTTCTTAGGAAAAAAGAAAAGTATAAACGTACTTGTGAAATTCGAAATTAGAATAAATAATAATAATTGTATATTGTTACGGCGTAATAATTATAATATATACTGGTTTGCAAATAAATATTATAAATGAAATAAATTATATATTCTGTCTATAGAATTTTATTTATGCAATTATTTAAAAATCAATTATTTTACAGCTTAAATGATCAATTTTTATTCCTTCATTATAATATATGCTGGTTTGCGAATAAATATTAAAAAGTAAATAAAATGTATTTAATCAATAATTCATAAATCATTTAATTTCAGCTTAAATGATGAATTTTTATTCCTTCGTCATAATATATGCTTATTTGCGAATAAATATTATAAATGAAATATATTATATCTTCTGTCTATTGAATTTTATATAATTAATTAATGAAAAATCAATTATTTTACAGCTTAGATGATCAATTTTTCTTCCTTCATTATAATATATGCTGGTTTGAGAATAAATATTATAAACGAAATAAATAATATCTTCTGTCTATAGAATTTTATATAATGAATTAATGAAAAATCAATTATTTTACAGCTTAGATGATCAATTTTTCTTCCTTCATTCTACTATATGCTGGTTTGCGAATATATATTAAAAATGAAATAAATTATATATTCTGTTTATAGAATTTTATTTAACGAATTATTTAAAAATCAATTATTTTACAGCTTAAAAGATCAATTTTTATTCCTTCATTATAATGTATGCTGGTTTGCGAATAAATATTAAAAATGAAATAAATTATATCTTCTATCTATAGAATTTTAGATAATCAATTAATGAAAAATCAATTATTTTATAGCTTAAATGATTAATTTTTATTCCTTCATTATAATATATCCCAGATTAGAAATAAATATTAAAAATGAAATAAATTATATATTCTGTTTATAGAATTTTATTTAATCAATTAATAGAAAATCAATTAATTAACAGCTTAAATAATCAATTTTTATTCCTTCATATAATATATGCTGGTTTGCGAATATATATTATAAATGAAATAAATTAAATCTTCTGTCTATAGATTTTTATACAATCAATTATTTAAAAAGCAATTATTTTACAGCTTAAATGATTAATTTTTATTCCTTCATTATAATATATCCCGGTAAATAAATATTAAATATTATGAATAAATTAATAATATTAAAAATAAATATTATGAATAATTATGAAAAAATTAATAATGAATAAATATTAAAAATGAAATAAATTATATCTTCTATCTATAGAATTTTAGATAATCAATTAATGAAAAATCAATTATTTTACAGCTTTAATGATCAATTTTTATTCCTTCATTATAATATATGCTGGTTTGCGAATATATATTAAAAATGAAATATATTATATCTTCTGTCTATAGAATTTTATTTAATCAATTAATTGAAAATCAATTAATTAACAGCTTAAATGTTCAATTTTTATTCCTTCATATAATATATGCTGGTTTGCGAATATATATTAAAAATGAAATATATTATATCTTCTGTCTATAGAATTTTATTTAATCAATTAATGAAAAATCAATTATTTTACAGCTTAGATGATCAATTTTTATTCCTTCATTCTAATATATGCTGGTTTGCGAATAAATATTAAAAAGTAAATAAAATGTATTTAATCAATAATTCATAAATCATTTAATTTCAGCTTAAATGATGAATTTTTATTCCTTCGTCATAATATATGCTTATTTGCGAATATATATTAAAAATAAAATATATTATATCTTCTGTCTATAGATTTTTATATAATCAATTATTTAAGAATCAATTAATTTACAGCTTAAATGATCAATTTTTCTTCCTTCATTATAATATATGCTGGTTTGCGAATAAATATTATAAACGAAATAAATAATATCTTCTGTCTATAGAATTTTATATAATGAATTAATGAAAAATCAATTATTTTACAGCTTAGATGATCAATTTTTCTTCCTTCATTCTACTATATGCTGGTTTGCGAATATATATTAAAAATGAAATAAATTATATATTCTGTTTATAGAATTTTATTTAACGAATTATTTAAAAATCAATTATTTTACAGCTTAAAAGATCAATTTTTATTCCTTCATTATAATGTATGCTGGTTTGCGAATAAATATTAAAAATGAAATAAATTATATCTTCTATCTATAGAATTTTAGATAATCAATTAATGAAAAATCAATTATTTTATAGCTTAAATGATTAATTTTTATTCCTTCATTATAATATATCCCAGATTAGAAATAAATATTAAAAATGAAATAAATTATATATTCTGTTTATAGAATTTTATTTAATCAATTAATAGAAAATCAATTAATTAACAGCTTAAATGATCAATTTTTATTCCTTCATATAATATATGCTGGTTTGCGAATATATATTATAAATGAAATAAATTAAATCTTCTGTCTATAGATTTTTATACAATCAATTATTTAAAAAGCAATTATTTTACAGCTTAAATGATTAATTTTTATTCCTTCATTATAATATATCCCGGTAAATAAATATTAAATATTATGAATAAATTAATAATATTAAAAATAAATATTATGAATAATTATGAAAAAATTAATAATGAATAAGTATTAAAAATGAAATAAATTATATCTTCTATCTATAGAATTTTAGATAATCAATTGATGAAAAATCAATTATTTTGCAGCTTTAATGATCAATTTTTATTCCTTCATATAATATATGCTGGTTTGCGAATATATATTAAAAATGAAATATATTATATCTTCTGTCTATAGATTTTTATATAATTAATTAATGAAAAATTAATTATTTTACAGCTTAAATGATGAATTTTTATTCCTTCATTATAATGTATGCTGGTTTGCGAATAAATATTAAAAAGTAAATAAAATGTATTTAATCAATAATTCATAAATCATTTAATGTCAGCTTAAATGATGAATTTTTATTCCTTCGTTATAATATATGCTTGTTTGCGATTAAATATTAAAAATCAAATATATTATATCTTCTGTCTATAGATTTTTATATAATCAATTATTTAAGAATCAATTCATTTACTGCTTAAATGATTAATTTTTATTCGTTCATTCTAATATATGTTGGTTTGCGAATATATATTAAAAATGAAAAAAATTGTATTTAATCAATAATTCATAAATCATTCAATTTCAGCTCAAATGATGAATTTTTATCCCTTCATTCTAATATATGCTTATTTGCGAATAAATATTAAAAGTGAAATATATTATATCTTCTGTCTATAGATTTTTATATAATCAATTATTTAAGAATCAATTAATTTACAGCTTAAATGATCAATTTTTATTCCTTCATTATAATGTATGCTAGTTTGCGAATATATATTAAAAATGAAATATATTATATCTTCTGTCTATAGAATTTTATTTTATCAATTAATTGAAAATCAATTAATTCACAGCTTAAATCATCAATTTTTATTCCTTCATTATAATGTATGCTGGTTTGCGAATATAAATTAAAAATGAAATAAATTATATCTTCTGTCAATAGATTTTTATTTAATCAATTATGCAAAAATCAATTATTTTACAGCTTAAATGATTAATTTTTATTCGTTCATTATAATATATGGTGGTTTGCGAATATATATTATAAATGAAATAAATTATATCTGCTGTCTATAGAATTTTATATAATTAAATAATGAAAAATCAATGATTTTACAGCTTAAATGATCAATTTTTATTCCTTCGTTCTAATATATGCTGGTTTGCGAATATAAATTAAAAATGAAATAAATAATATCTTCTGTCTATAGAATTTCATTTAATTAAATAATGAAAAATCAATGATTTTACAGCTTAAATGATCAATTTTTACTCCTTCATATAATATATGCTGGTTTGCGAATAAATATTAAAAAGTAAATAAAATGTATTTAATCAATAATTCATAAAATCATTTAATTTCAGCTTAATTGATGAATTTTTATTCCTTCGTTATAATATATGCTTGTTTGCGAATAAATATTAAAAATGAAATATATTATATATTCTGTCTATAGAATTTTATTTAATCGATTATATAAAATCAATTATTTTACTGCTTAAATGATCAATTTTTATTCCTTCATATAATATATGCTGGTTTGCGAATATATATTATAAATGAAATAAATTATATCTGCTGTCTATAGAATTTTATATAATTAAATAATGAAAAATCAATGATTTTACTGCTTAAATGATTAATTTTATATTCGTTCATTATAATATATGCTGGTTTGCGAATAAATATTAAAAATGAGATACATTGTATTTAATCAATAATTCATAAATCATTTAATTTCAGCTTAAATGATGAATTTTTCTTCCTTCGTCATAATATATGCTTATTTGCGAATAAATATTAAAAATGAAGTATATTATATCTTCCCGTCTATAGTTTTTTATATAATCAATTATCTAAAAATCAATTATTTTACTGCTTAAATGATTAATTTTATATTCGTTCATTATAATATATGCTGGTTTGCGAATAAATATTAAAAATGAGAGACATTGTATTTAATCAATAATTCATAAATTATTTAATTTCAGCTTAAATGATGAATTTTTATTCCTTCGTCATAATATATGCTTATTTGCGAATAAATATTAAAAATGAAATATATTATATCTTCTGTCTATAGATTTTTATATAATCAATTATTTAAGAATGAATTAATTTACAGCTTAAATGATCAAATTTTATTCATTCATTATAATATATCCTGGATTACAAATAAATATTAAAAATGAAATAAATTGTATTTAATCAATAATTCATAAATTATTTAATTTCAGCTTAAATGATGAATTTTTATTACTTCGTCATAATATATGCAGGTTTGCGAATAAATATTATAAATGAAATAAATTATATCTGCTGTCTATAGAATTCTATATAATTAATTAATGAAAAATCAATTATTTTACAGCTCAAATGATCAATTTTTATTCCTTCATTATAATATATCCTGGATTACAAATAAATTATATAAATGAAATAAATTATATCTTCTGTCTATAGAATTTTATTTAATAAATTATATAAAATCAATTATTTTACTGCTTAAATGATTAATTTTTATTCGTTCATTCTAATATATGTTGGTTTGCGAATATATATTATAAATGAAATAAATTATATCTTCTGTCTATAGAATTTTATATAATTAATTAATGAAAAATCAATTATTTTACAGCTTAGATGATCAATTTTTCTTCCTTCATTCTAATATATATATATTTTACAGCTTAAATGATTAATTTTTATTCCTTCATTATAATATATGTTGGTTTGCGAATATATATTAAAAATGAAATATATTATATCTTCTGTCTATAGAATTTTATATAATTAATTAATGAAAAATCAATTATTTTCCAGCTTAGATGATCAATTTTTCTTCCTTCTTTCTAATATATATATATTTTACAGCTTAAATGATTAATTTTTATTCGTTCATTATAATATATGGTGGTTTGCGAATATATATTAAAAATGAAATATATTATATCTTCTGTCTATAGAATTTTATATAATTAATTAATGAAAAATCAATTATTTTACAGCTTAGATGATCAATTTTTCTTCCTTCGTCATAATATATGCTTATTTGCGAATAAATATTAAAAATGAAATATATTATATCTTCTGTCTAGAGAATTTTATATAATCAATTATTTAAAAATCAAGTGATTTATAGCTTAAATGATCAATTTTTATTCCTTTATTATAATATATGTTGGTTTGCAAATTAATATTAAAAATGAAATAAATTATAACTTCTGTCTATAGATTTTTATATAATCAATTATTTAAGAATCATTAAATTTTCAGCTGAAATGATCAATTTTTCTTCATTCATTATTGTTAAAGCTGGTTGTGAATTTATTCACTTCTTCTGCCGTTCGCCAAGTAATATTGCACGGCTGGTTGAAATAATGTCAATGTAATGACAACACAATGTATTTAATTAACAAATACTTATTTATTAGAATGCGTACAGAGAAGTATTTATAAATGCTTAGCGGTCCTTCGGGCCGGATGCGTCAGGTAACGGGAGTTGTATAAAAAGGGTCGGGGTCATAAATGATTACTCGGCCGTCTCGTACTTATATTGAGCATACTTAGAGTATACGCCAATGCGATAGTCTAATTACATTTTAAGATGTTTTGCTGCTCCGGAACAAAAACATTTCGCTTTAGAGACAGAGTAATAAAATTTTGGGGAAATACGCGTTTTATTGTTTTAGTAGTATTTAATAGTAGTTCGGTGAGCCAGTTTTACTAAATTTAACCTTATGAATTTCTTAGGAAAAAAGAAAAGTATAAACGTACTTGTGAAATTCGAAATTAGAATAAATAGTAATAATTGTATATTGTTAGGGCGTAACATGCCGCCCGCCATTGATTGCTTGCGATCAATAATAGAATAAAAATAAAACGATTAATATATATTACAATATACGTATTGTAAAAATTAAAATTAATTTAGTGTCTCTATTGGAAGGATAGCTATTTTCTTGATTGATCGTTTATAGATCCCACTTGTAGTTTTGACACTAACAACGCGAATAACTCCATCTTCTCCTGGATGAACATCAACGATGCGCCCAAGTGACCAGCTTAGTGGAGGCAGGTTGTCCTCCTTCAAAAGAACCATAGATTCAATGGCTATTGTTGAATGTCGAATGTTGAATGTTGAATGTCGCGTGGCCCCTTGTGGCAAAAAGCGCGTTTTATTTCTCGTTTATCTCGTTACCATGTAAATATGCGTTTATTTTTTCTAAGCTGTTACTGTTGCGTTACAGTTTGTATTTAATATTTTCATTTTCATCGCCATTGAACGATCGAGTTATTGTTGATTGTGGTTTATACTGTTGAGATTGTTTGTTTCGCGCTGAAATTATTATTGGTGTAAACGACAGAGCAAATTTAAAGGGCAGATGCCGAGCTTTCTCGGTTTCTTGGAAATGTAAGGCCTTAGCCGA
Source organism: Sycophaga agraensis (assembly GCA_018906755.1). Lineage (NCBI taxonomy): Eukaryota > Metazoa > Arthropoda > Insecta > Hymenoptera > Pteromalidae > Sycophaga > Sycophaga agraensis. The sequence continues at coordinate 56,710 of JACCIE010000168.1, read as the reverse complement.
ACGACTGTCAAATAGGGATAACCGGCGGAAATAGAAATGTATAGGCGAGGTTATGTGACTAATATGTATATATATATATATATATATATATATATGTATTTGCGTATTAATTATGTAAGCGAAAGATTGCTCTAAAAATATTGAGGCGAAAGAGTGCAGCGCGGTAATAGAATTTGAAGGTGCGAGTCCTCGCGGCCGAGTCGTCTGGTGGAAACGAGGTTCCACGCGCCCGCCTCGCGGCCTGGGGCGTGCGAACGAGGTCGGCGCCCCGAGACCGTTCTCGCCCCGTGAGTCTCTGTAGACCAAACGGCTCAGATCCGCGGAGATCCTGAAGGGGTTTGAGCTCACGGGGAAGTCGGTGGCCATGCGGCTCTAGCCGCCGAACGAGGTCGGCGACTTGGGCTGCCCCTGCGAGGATCTGTAAACCAAAATGGCTCAGGTCGATGGCGACTCTGATGATGGTTTGATCTCTCGTGGGGCGGTGGTCATGTGACTCAGATCGGCGATCGAGCTCGCCGTCTGGGATCATTTATTCCCTCGCTGAGACTGGTGAACCGTCTGGCTCGGGGTCGTCGAACGAGGTCGGCGGCTTCGGACGGTTGCGCCCTCGCGGGGGATGTGGGAGCCGCGAGCTTGGGTCATCGCATGGGGTCGATGATCTGAGGAGGTAGCGGCGAGACGACATAGGTGCGAGGACTATTATAAAGCCCGCAATTCCTAGAAAGGAAAGCCTGCGAGCCCCACAATTACGCAGGACGTGATCGGAGGTGGGGGGAAGCACCAAGCTATATAAGCGGCTGAATGTTTGGCAACAGCAGCTTTCGCCTCTCATCGTTTGAGGAGACAACTAAATTTGTAGCCTTGACAATATACAGTCGATTATTTAAATTACGAATCTGTTTTTTATTTGTTTCCCGAGCCCATCCTTTCCTTCCTCTACACTTAACAGCTATTTTGTCCTGATCGTACATGGATTTCCATTTGTTCCTGGGATTCAATTGATTCAAGTATTCGGCTTGCCATCTTTTCCAGAAATGTTGTTTTAGTTGTTTCAAGCGTTCCCAGTTGTTTAATCTATTGCTCGGTATCATGGAAATGTCTGTTTCCGGAATTGTCGTTAACAAATCACTGATTAAGAAATGGGCAGGAGTTAAAGCGAGGAGATCATTGGGATCGGATGAGATTGGCGTTAAAGGGCGAGAATTGAGAATGGCCTCTATTTCAATTACATGAGTATTGAATTCCTCATAGCTTAATAAGGCTTTACCTATTGTTTTGAAGAAATGTTTTTTAAAGGATTTTACGCCTGCTTCCCATAATCCCCCGAAGTGAGGTGATCTTGGAGGGATAAAATGCCAATTAATACCTTCATTTGTTAATGCGTTACCGATGGTGTTGTTAAAGTCATTTGATTGAACCAATGAATACAATTTTTTCAGCTCATTATTTGCTCCGGCGAAATTCGTTGCATTGTCAGAGTAAATATTTATACTTTTGCCTCTACGCGAAAAGAATCTTCTTAAGCTACTAAGAAACGCTTCTGTTGTTAAATCGCTTACGACTTCCAAATGAATTGCCTTTGTTGTGAAACATATAAATATCGCGACGTAAACCTTTATTTTCGCGCGATTTCGATGCATTTTTTCTTTTATATAAAATGGACCACAATAGTCGATTCCCGTATTTGCGAAACCCCTTGAAGTGTGAAATCTGTCTTTAGGTAAATTACCCATGATGTGATTTTGCTCGGACTTAGTGAATCTAAAACATTTGACGCATGAATGAATTATTCGGCGAACTGTTCCCTTACCACTTACCGGCCAATACTGATTACGGACTTGGTACAGTGTAGCTTGTATTCCCGCGTGATACAAATTAAGATGCTCGCGTCTAATTATCAAATCGGTTACATGATTAGTTTTGTGTAGTAATATGGGATGCTTTTCATTGTAAGATATATTTGCATGCTTTAATCTACCTCCTACTCGAATTATTTGATTTTTATCTAGAAAGGGTGCGAGAGATAATAAAGGGCTCTTACTGTTGATTGCGCGGTTCTGTTTTAATTCATTCAACTCGTTCGCGAATGTTTGTCCTTGAATAAACCTTATGATACAATTCGTCGCGTTTTGTAGTTCATCTACTGAAAGGAAGCTGCTGCATTTCTCACTGCCCTTTGTACAGTTTTTTGCAAATCTTAAGCAATAAGCGATAACACGAGTTAATTTTGTCACATTAGAAAATTTAGTTAAAAAATTACCGTCCAGTGTCACTGTATTTTTTAAAACAATTTGTTTGCGCATTCCGATTAGCGGTTCGTCGGGTATTGGAAGAACAGGCCATTCGCTGATATCTTTGACCAGCCAGTGTGGACCATGCTTCCATAAATCATTATTTAAAAAATTAGAAATTGATTGACCTCTGGAGGCAAAATCGGCTGGATTATCCTCGGATCTAACGTGTCTCCACTGTGAAGGACTGGTAATAACTCGAATATCTGAGACTCTATTAGCTATGAATGTAATTAAATTGCTCGGTTGTGTGTTTATCCAATTGAGGGCTATAGTCGAATCTGACCAGAAAAAAATATCATCGAAAGTAGTATGTAGTACTGATAGTGAAGCCTTATATAATTTCGCTAGTAATAGAGCCGCGCAAAGTTCTGCCTTTGGAATTGTTAGTTTTGAATTTAAAGGAGCTACCTTAGACTTTGCACAGAGGAGTCTCGAAAAGTATTCTCCATTTTTGCTGAGTGATCGTATATGCAGGCTCCATACGCCATTTCACTGGCGTCACAGAAGCCGTGCATTTGGATGTTTATTGCATCGTCCACTACGACGCGTCGATTAAATGAAATTTTTGTTAAGAGAGGGAACTCTGACCTATGTCTTTTCCACTCTGTGCAAATGTCGAGGGGTGTTGATTCATCCCAGTCTGCCTTTATTTTTCATAAACTTTGTAGAATTAATTTAGCCTTTAATATTATTGGACATAATAATCCAATAGGGTCGAATAGTTGTGAGATACTTGAAGAGATCGTTCTTTTAGTGATTTTATTGTTATCGTTAAATGTGAAGTTTGTTAAGTAGAATAATTTATCCATTTGCAAATTCCAATGAATGCCTAGAGCTTTAATTGATTTTTCGGGTTCTTTAAAGAGTTCTACGTTTGTTATTTCGTCTGGCAAAGATTCGATTAACCGAGGGTCGTTTGACGACCACTGCCTTAATTTAAAGCAACCTAATCTTAGTAGATTATTTATCTCATCTCTCAGTTTAAGAGCGTTTTCGAACGAATTGCTACCTGTCATTAAATCATCGACATAGAAGTCTCGCTTTACGACTTCAGCGAGCTTATGCAGCGCGCGAATAGCTGAGAAAGAAGCTGAAGCAGCCCCATAAGTGACAGTATTTAACTTGTAAAGCTTTAGCGCGTGACTTGGATCTTCTCGCCATATGATTTTTTGATATTTTCGGTCATCTTCGGAAACTAATACTTGTCGGTACATTTTTTGAATATCTGCTATGAGAACGTATTTGGGTATTTGCGATCTGAGAAGTATGGAAAAAATGTCATTCTGAATTGCAGGTCCGATCTTTAATGTGTCATTTAATGATATACCCGTGCTTGATTTTGCCGAGCCATCGAAGACTACTCGAATTTTGCTCGTAGCGCCCGAAGCCTTAAAAACTGCGTGATGTGGTAGAAAATACTCATTTTCATCGCGATTACAAGCCGTCATGTGATTAAGTTCTTTATACTGTTTCATGAATTCTGTATATTGTTTTTTAATTTCGAGATTTTTATTGAATTTTCGCTCTAGAGTGTAGAAACGTTTTAACGCCATTGAGTACGAATCGCCCAGCTTATTGATGTTGTCATTGAAAGGGAGTTTAACGGAATATCTGCCATGTAAATCTCGAGTAGTGTTCTCTATGAAATGTTTTTCGATTTGAGCTTGTTCTTCGGACATGAATTTTTCATCTGGGACTTCTTCTAACTCCCAGAATTTCGATAGATCTTGGCTAAGTGCTATATGGCAAGACAAGCGCTTTGGTGTAGTTTGCTCGTGAATGGCGCCGCCGATTATCCATCCGAAATTAGTTTTTAATAAAACGGCATCCTGATTTTTTATGTTTATCTGACCTACGCATCCTATTTTGTAAAATACTTCGGCACCTATTAACGCGTCGATTTCAGCGGTCTTATGAAAGGTTGGATCGGCTAATGGAATGTTCTGCGGAATATTCAATTCCTTTACATTTACGTATTGAGAAGGTAATGGGGTAGTAATTCTTGGCACAACTAAAAGTGAAATATTTGCTTCGTAATTACCAAGAGTAGATGAAATTTTTGTAAAGACGCTTTGTTTGATATTCGTTTCTAATTGGTTTAAGGCTGAGACAGGAATATTCACTTTGTTTTGGTTTAATTGCAATAAATTGGCGAATCTCTCAGTGATGAAGTGAGCTTGGGAACCGCCGTCTAAAAGGACTCTAGCTGTGATTTTATTATTAAATTTATCATAAAAATGTATTTTAGCTGTAGCTAGTAATACTTGATTTGAATATGTTTGAACTTTGTTAACGGATACGGATGGAGTCGGCGATGCATCGGATGCGACGGAGCTATCGTTGTGCAATGAAGTATGATGCTTCTTGCCGCATTTTTTGCACGATCCGCATAAACATTTATTTTGCGCGTGCCCTTTTCTTAGACAATTGAAGCACATTTTTTCTCGTTTTACTAATTCTCTTCGATCATCAACTGACATTTTTAAGAAATTCTCGCAAGTATGAATTTTGTGCTCTCCCTTGCAAAGATTACAATAGGGTTTAGAAGAAGTAATGCTTAGGACGCTTTTCTTTGATAAATTTATATTATTTTTCTGATTTGATAAATCGCTTTGAGTGGAAGTAGCTTCTAGGATTTGACATCTAGATTTAAGAAAATTAGTAAATTGAGCAAGCGTAAGCAATTCTGTAGAGTTAATAGATTTTTCCCATTCTTGATGGCTAACCTTATCTAGTTTTGAAGTCATGCAATATATTAGAATAGCATCCCAAGTGTCGACTGATACCTTTAATGCTGTTAATGCTCTCGTATGAGTATTTATGTTATTAAGGATTTGCCTAACGTTAGAGGCACTTTCCCTTGTAAATGAGGGTTGTTCAAGCAAGGCCTTTAAATGTTTATTTACTATGACGCGTTTATTGTGGTATCTTTCGATTAATAATTCCCAAGCAATTTCATAGTTATCCGCAGACGTTTCTAGGGATTGAATCACCGCTACAGCCTCACCCTTCAAGCAGGAACGTAAATAATAGAGTTCTTCTATTGTAGCGATTTTGTTATTTTGATTTACCATATTTTGAAACGAGTCGAAAAAACACAGCCACGTGTCATATGCTCCACAGAATGAAGGCAAGTTTATTTTTGGCAATCGTATGCTCGGATTCGCGTTACTTCAGCTACTAGCAATCGTATTCGCGGGTTCACTTGTATTTGGAGAAGGCGTAGCGTGATCCCTAAGAATATTTCGCGCCTTTCTCGCAGTTGCATAATGCAATTCTTCAAATTCGTATCTGTATCTTTCGTGTTCTTCTTTGTCTTCAATTAAGACAATAGCCGTATGAATATTTTCGAATTTATCAAAGTTATCTTCGATTTTTTTCTAACCGCGCCTTGATTTCGTCATGATTATCAGCTGAAGCTGCCGATTCTAAGAATGTTTTGAAAACCGTAACGTGACGTTTTAAGTTTCCGCGTTTAACCTTTAATTCTTTCAAGCTACGATCCTCCATTTTGAAATAGAGTCCTTGTGGGATAGATGAGGATGCAAGAATAAAAGGAAATCAGTGTAATATTTCGATAACGACTTACCAGAGTTGCTCTCTGTTGAATTGCTTGTAACTTAAATGGAATAGATGGCAGCTAAAATGATGCGGCCTGTATTGGATGGAGTAGCGTCTCTTCGCCTTATGAATTTATTTGCAGTGAGATGCAAAAGTCTTGGGACACCAGGTGAGGTTGAAAATGTTGTCTCGAATATGTTGAACTTGTAATTTCACGGAACACACCGAAATTGAATTTAGACCTTAGCACTATAGTTGAAATCTGCTGCAAGTATCCGGCTCGAAGGACCAAAAACATTTCGCTTTAGAGACAGAGTAATAAAATTTTGGGGAAATACGCGTTTTATTGTTTTAGTAGTATTTAATAGTAGTTCGGTGAGCCAGTTTTACTAAATTTAACCTTATGAATTTCTTAGGAAAAAAGAAAAGTATAAACGTACTTGTGAAATTCGAAATTAGAATAAATAATAATAATTGTATATTGTTACGGCGTAATAATTATAATATATACTGGTTTGCAAATAAATATTATAAATGAAATAAATTATATATTCTGTCTATAGAATTTTATTTATGCAATTATTTAAAAATCAATTATTTTACAGCTTAAATGATCAATTTTTATTCCGTCATTATAATATATGCTGGTTTGCGAATAAATATTAAAAATGAAATAAATTATATCTTCTGTCTATAGAATTTTATATAATTAATTAATGAAAAATAAATTATTTTACAGCTTAGATGATCAATTTTTCTTCCTTCATTATAATATATGTTGGTTTGCAAATATATATTATGACGAGTGGTCGTCCTCCTGGGACAAATAAAATAACTTGTTAATAGATTACATTAATAAATACTTGAAATCGGGTGACGAGCAGGATAGGAAATTGCATCGCTGCAGGTTGAAAACAATTAACTTTAATCACCAGTTAATAACAAAATTTGTTCGATTTGTTGAGGAAAACGATTGGAGAGGATCAGCTGGTGAAATTAAACAGAGATAGCTGCAAGTAAGGTGCGAGTATATGGAGGCGACTATAGGAAAAATACTGTCGAGGACCAATCAAGCAGTCTCTTTTTGCTCACCAGGAGGCGAATCGTAATCCTCCCCAGGGATTAAAATTAATAGAAATATCGAGATGTCCCGTCTTTGTCTTACTTTATCGTGATAATCTAAATATAGTTCGAGTATATATACAGTGCGTACTTATTATTTTCCTTACCCGAATTTTTGGTATAGTCAAGTTATTGAATATAGTGGCTATTGAATAGAGAGAGAGAGAGAGAAATAAAGACGATTTTTGGAGGATGGTTTATTCATAACTATTGATTAATTTATGATAATAATTGATTAATTTTTATTAAATTATTTGGGATTTTATGAATATTTTTTGAGAATTTTTGTAGTATTTTCTTTCTTTTTATGATATAAAAATTAATAAGCCTTTAAATAGTCGCGCGACCGGATAATTGATTGTAACGCCCTCTTTTCTTAAATTGGCGGGTACAATAGTGTATTCTTGCTAAATGTACGAGACAAGGATAATACTATTGCCTAATATGCATAACAAGGATGCTAGCTGAATTTTCGAGGGAAAATCGAGTTTCCGAGCCGATGAAAAGCGGGACTCACTGACACTTGTCGCCCGATCTCGATAAGGAAAGGAGCCATACTGCTCAAAGTCAAGGCTCAGACCGTTTTATATTATCTTTTGGAGATTAGGAGTATACTCCAAGATAAATTAAAGAAGGTGCGTGGGCCGGGACCTTGTATATTTTTCTGTTATTCATTTAAATTATTAATTATTTATGGGCATTGTTAGTGAGTAATTAAATATTTTTTTTTGTATTGTTCTCTCTCTCTTCTCTAATAGCTGGTGGGCCAGAGTCAGCGACATTTTCGATGTTGGCACATTTCTTTTAGCTCGAGATGTTTTTCTTTTTTTTTTTGTTTTTGATGTATGTAAATCGGGGTGATATATATATTGTTTTTTTTTTTGTTGTTTCGGCGAGATGTTCGAAATTTTTTTGTTCATATTTTATTTATTTTTATTTACTGAATAAATCTGGTTATAAATACAATTTAATTATTGACGTTACAAATTTATTTTAACTGAACCCCCTTCGATTGGTGAAATCGCAATTTGCACGCGACGCGCCTAGGGTAGAGGTGATCGGGGAAAATAAAATTTTAAGTTTAAATATTCAAATTTTTAAACTTTTTGTGATCACACGCCACAATATTAAAAAGTAAATAAATTGTATTTATTTAATAATTTATAAATCAATGAATTTGCAATTTAAATGATCAATTTTCATTCCTCGATTATAATATATCCCGGTTTAGTAATAAATATTAAAAATCAAAATAAATTAAATCTTCTGTCTATAAAATTTTATATAGTGAATTAATGAAAAATCAATTATTTTATAGCTTAAATCATGAATTTTCCTTCTTCTGTTATAATATATCCTGGATTACAAATAAAAATTATAAATGAAATAAATTATATATTCTGTCTATAGAATTTTATTTATGCAATTATTTAAAAATCAATTATTTTACAGCTGAAATGATTAATTTTTATTCCTTCGTTATAATATATGCTGGTTTGCGAATATATATTAAAAAGTAAATAAATGGTATTTAATCAATAATTCATAAATCATTTAATTTACAGCCTAGATGATCAATTTTTCTTCCTTCATTGTAATATATGTAAAGCAGGTAATTGTTCGAGAATCGTTGTAGAAGGATTAAGTGAATGAGATGTTGTTGCTATGGCTGATTATTAGTTCTTTATTTATGATGAGGTAGTTTTCGAAGTAGATATACAAAATAAATCTGAGTTGCGTGACAATACTGTAAGCACTTGCTCATTTGACGCGTTGCGGCAGAATGTTAGGTGCGTGTGAGCGCGCGACGGTCTACTATTGCCCCCACCTGTCTCGGGACCTACAATTTCGGCGGGAGAGCGGGCACGGTGCGCGGGAAACCTTACTAGCCCGCGCCGACATACTGTCGCGATTCTCCGAACCTGAGCGGACCACGGAGCTCACACTTCGACCTTGAGCCAAGAAAGCGGCATCGAGGAGCCCAATAGCTCTTCCATCCGCAGAATCCAACAATTCTTGAGATTGCTCTCGGTGGGGATTCGATATAGCCTGGGGGCAATTACTTGTCCCCAGCTAACGGCTAACGCGGCCGCGGCGCCGCCTACGCGACACCGCGCCAGGTCTAACGTTAGCCCGCGCCGCTCGCGGAGCTTTCTCCACATTCAAAAAGGCGGGTCCTCGCTCCGCTCTCTCTCTCTCTCTCCCCCTCGTAGTCTCTCGCGACTCGCTTACACGCACAGATCATTCCCCCGCAATCATATACATAATAAAGAAAAGGCGCATTAGACATCGAGCGCATCACGCAAAAACAATTAAACGATCTAACGTATCGTACTATATACATGCGCATACGCATCGTTTACAACTCTCCCCCTCGTACAAAATAAGTTATTTTTGTACCTCGCTGCGAACGAATAGCCGTATTAGCTTATGTACAGGCCGCACATATTCGCCTGTCCGCGTTTCTACTTTAGCCACTCTGATTGCTCCGTCTCTACCCGGATACACCTAGAGAACTTTTCCCGTTCTCCAATCATTACATGGAGCTTGCAAATCTACCACCAGTACCATATCTCCTACGCGGAGTGGATCTGTGTTTTCCATCCATTTTTGCCGGGCAATCAGCGTGGGTAAGTATTCGCGCAGCCAGCGCCTCCAAAAATTATCGGCAAATGATTGCGCTACGCGCCACTGTTTTCGTAAACAGACGTCATTGCTATCGTCTCGGCCTAATCTAAGCGCACCGGAGGACGCGGAGGAAGACCCAGCGCATTCCGTTTCGCAGTGCATATTCCCTTTGTTTGTTTTTATTCATATTCTTTATCGCATCCGACAATTCTGTGCACGCGCCACGAAAATTAGTACCGTTGTCGCTGTACATAGTCGGGAGAGCCACGCCGCGCGGATAAACGTTGAAAAGCCATGATCGCTGAACTCGCGCTCAGCGAGTGCGCCAACTCGATGTGCACTGCTCGTGTTGTGAGGCATGTGAACAACACGCCCCACCTCTTTTCCCTGCGTCGCCCTATTTTTACGAACATGGGTCTGAAATAGTCCACGCCGCAGTTGTGGAAAGGTCGTTGCCGATAACCTAAGCGCTCCGGAGGCAGCGGGCCCATTATTGGCGCTTGCGGTTTCGCGCGACTGAGCTTGCAGCGCAGGCATGCTTGAGCAATTGATTTTAACGCAGTGCGCAGTCCGAGCACATGATACTCTTGTCTGAGTTCATTTAAGACTGTCTCATTACTCGCGTGGAAGTGTCGTCTGTGGTACTCTTGTATGATCTGTCTCGTCACCGGATGCCTCCCGTCGAGAATAATCGGGTTATTGTTAAAGATTGCGCCTTCGAGTGCTAGGACGCGACCTTTCGCCCGCAAGATACCGCGATCGTCTTCATAGGGATTTAAAGGCGGTATTCGACTGCCTCTGGGCAGTGCGTGTTTTCGCCGGAGAGCGCGTAGCTCTTTATCGAAGCATTCCCCTTGCGAATCGCGTATCCAAAACTCCGCGCAATCGTTATTGTCGACGTTCGCTTGTTCAAACTGGCCGCGTCCGCGCCAGCGTGTAATTATCTTGCGCACCCGGCGGGCAACAGCCAACAGGCCGCGCCATCCTACTAGCCCCGCGGTAAGGGGCAACTCCGCGCGCGCGGCGATCGCGACGTAAACATCGTGCGTCCGGCGCGGCTTCAAAGCGTCGACGTCGCGCTTCTCGCGTCCCTCTAGCACTCGTTGACGTGGCCAGTCATTTTCCGACTCCCCTAGGAATTTCGGCCCCATAAACCAGGCTTCCTGGTTGTCAACGGCCTCATCGGACCACCGCGTCGCAATATCCGCGGGATTTTTGTCGGTCGGAACCCAGAGCCATTCGGCGCTCGACGTCAACTCTCCTATTTCGCTTAAGCGATGCGCGACGAAAGGAGTACGCGTTCGCGGCTCCAATCTAATCCACAGAAGGACTGTTTGTGAGTCGGACCATAGAAAGTGCCGATCTATCTTCACGTCCAGTTCGTTCGCGACTGCGGTGCTTAAACCGGCTCCCAAGGTCGCGGCTTGTAGCTCTAGGCGAGGTACTGATAAGGGCTTCACGGGGGCTGCGCGCGATTTGGCCATTATCAATGATACGTGCGCGGTAGATTCATCTAATGACGGTATGCGCAGGTAGACGACCGCGGCGTACGCCGATAGACTCGCGTCGCAAAACGTGTGTAGTTGCGCGCCCATGCGCGATCCTGAGCGCGGAGTAAGGCATCGGGGGACTCGACAATTTCCCAACGTCTCTAAACCGTTTAGCCACGACGTCCACTTCGCGAATTCTTCATCACGCAAAACGGTATCCCAATTTACACCGCTGCGGCAAATAGCTTGCATAAGGATTTTTGATCGTATCGTGAAATGGCTCAATAAACCGAGCGGGTCAAAAATAGACATAATTATACGAAGAAACTCGCGCTTGGTCGGTTTTCGTACTTTGTGCAGAATTTCGAAGGGAATTTTCTCGAGGCCTAATTTAAAACTTATCGTATCCGTGCGCGTATCCCACATGAGTCCCAGCACCCGCTCACCCCCACGATCGCATAGTTGCATGTCGTCGCCGTGAACGCGGGAGCTTTCGGACACGCTCTCTAAACTCTGCTTCTCGTTGCTGGCCCAACCGTGCATCTCGAAATTCGCGCGCGAATTTATGTGCACGACGTCCGCGATGAGCGTTTTTGCCGCGTTCACCGATTCGCGACTAGCTAGATAATCGTCGACGTATGAGTTTTTTATGATGCTTTCCAACGCGATCGGCTTATCTGTGGCAAATTCTTTCGCGTTCGCGTCCTTCACGAACAAAGCGCAGCTGGGTGAGCAACGCGCGCCGAAAGGCAAGCGAGTCATCTCGTACGTATCCGGTGTCTTTTCGTTGTCGGCCGCGCCACAGAAATCGTAAGGCTCTGCGATCTTGCTCGCGCACTTGGACCCTAAGGTACATGTCTCTAATATCCGCTTTAATCGCGACTCTAAATTGGCGGAATCTGATGAGAACTCCGTACAACGGCTGTAGAAAATCCGGACCAGTCTCAAGCTGGTCGTTCAGGCTTATTCCGGACGATCTCGCGGCCGCGTCGAAAACTAGCCTGACTTTGTTCGGCTTTTCTGTGCGTGTGACGCCGAAATGAGGCAAATACCATACCCGCGGACCGGTGACGTCATCGTAGATCTTTACGTCGTACCCGCGATCTATAAGGCGTTGCATTTCCCTATAATACAAAGAAGCGTAATGGTCGTCGCGATCAAGTCGTTTTTCCAGGGACAAGAGCCGTTTTAAAGCCGTCGAGTGGCTGTCAACAAGCGGAGATATTTTGTTCGCCCATAAGAGACCGATCTCCCAGATACTATCTTTCCGACGTACAGCATCGTTTAGAATTGCGAGCGCACGCGAGTGACTCATGTGGGGTTTAGTTGATTCGTTAACGGCCAGGTTGTCGATTAGAATCTCTTTTAGAGTCTCTTTTGCCGTGCACCTGCATTCTCGACCGCACTTGCATGTCGTTACGCACATATTTGCTTGCAGCGTTCGAGCCGGGCGCTGCTTCGCACGCGACCGTGTTTCGGGACCGTGCACGATCCAGCCCAATGGCGTGCGCGACATAGCTAAGTCGGTGTTGCTTACGTTTCGCGTCTCGAAGTTTGCTAGCGCGTTCCAATTGTTTTGGCCGATTAATATTTTAGGCGTCGCGCTGTCGTATGGCTGAATGAAGATGCCGTGCGTCTTCGCGATGTATTGCACTAGCGAGCGCGAGACCGTTTGCGTCGGTAACTGTAAGTTGTTAATCGCATATGCGTCGTTTATTTGGAATGTATTTAAATCCCCGTTCAATTTGAAATCGACCTTTTCACACATCGTGTGTGTTATTGTTCCGGTTATTCCCTTTAACTTTATATACTCGGCTTCGCCGCGTAAGCCTACGTCACGCGCGAGTTGTTTATCTATTAAGGTCGTGGTCGACCCGTCGTCGAGAAAGGCGAGAATCTTTAAAGCCCGCGACGGCCCGACTATTTTGACGGGGAGGATCTTCAGTAACGTCTGCTCTGTGTCTAGTCATGCCGACTCCGACCTTGAAATGGCCTCGATACTTTCCGGGATAACCGCGTTGCCGCTAGGGCTCGGCTCTTGCGACGCGTCATTAGACCTCCTCTTTTTTGCATTGAGGTATCCATGCAACAACTTATGGTGCGGTCGCGAGCAATATTCGCAATTGTTTCCGGCGCACGTGGTTTGTGCATGGCCCTGCTTTAGACATTTAAAGTATAAGCGCAGGCGTTTCGCGAGAGCCCATCGTCGCGCCAACGAATCTCGCGCAAAGGACGTGCAGGTGTCGGCCCCGTGATTTCTTTTGCTACACACTACGCATACTCTAGCGCAATCGTTGCCTGGCGCGATCGGCAATTCATTGCTACATTCTTGCGATATAGCGCACACGGCGGCCGAGCGATGTCGTGGGGCTGGCTTGTTTATGTTCGCGGGTCGCGAGTGCGGTGGCTCGTTGGCGAGCTCCAAAATTCCCCCTGCGACGGCGCGCTCTGCTTCGCGGTCGGAAATGTCCGCCAGCCTTTCTAGGTTTGTCTTTTGCGAGACCTGTTCGGATGCGTATTTGTTGTATGCGTATTGCAACGCCGCTGGAAGTTTGCTCCCGACACTGCGGGCTAATTCCGGATTGTACAGATATTCCATCAAGTTTAGCGAGCGCAACGTGACGACCGCGTTCATCAATTTCGAGGCGAACTTGGATATTGACATTTTCCCGGAAGAAAGGTTGGGTAGACCTTCAATGTCTTTTACAAGTTTACGTGCCAGTACTTGCTGGTTTCCAAAGTGTCGCTCTAATGATTTCATGATCGCGCCCGTGTTCTGTCCGGATAGCAACAATGCGCTCACTGTTTCCCGCGCTTCGCCCTTTACAGCCTTAAAGAGACGATCGAAGTTCTCGCTTTCGGAGTATGCTCCGGTCGACGTGGTCATTTCGTAAGAATTTTTAAAATGCGTCCACTCTAGTGGATCGCCCGAAAATGACGGTAAATCTTTCCCGTATGAAAGCCGATTTAATAAATGCGCCTGTACATCAGAGCGAGGCGCTTCACAGACCGCGCGTAGAGTTGTCTCGAAGACCGACGCTAGACGCATGATCGAGTCATTAACACCGGTCGATTCGCTCGCGGCATTTTCACGCGTGAAAACAATATTTGAACGTACACTTGCGGGGCAAATATTTATATCAGAAGTACTTATCGGTGTCGGTGCTTGCTGATCGCCGATGTCCTCATGTCCCTCAAGGTCGTCCGACTCGTTGCTGGCGTCTTCCATGGAGTAAATATTCGGCCTCCCCTCCTCTGCAACTGGCCTCACTGTATCTGGCTGCCGGAATTACTCCGCATCCCCCTCGTTAAGAACCTGGACAGCTGGAGATGAAAGTGTGGGCGGCCGGATAGATTCTCCTGGAGCGCGCTGCCTGCTCGATGACGCTGCAGGGGCTGTAGATCCTCGCCAGCTGCAGGCGCCTCCCGGCGCGTAGTTTTAGCGCCGCTAGTGCGTCTGATACTACTCCGAGTGATCCTGGGAGATTCAATCGCCTTGGAGCACACGATGCGAGGCCCTTTTGCTTGCGGTTGCTCCTGCGCATTCTCGCCAGCCCTTGTCCTGCCGGGCGCCATGGCCGTTTTCAAATTCACTCCTCCTCTTCCTTCCTCTGAGAGATACCTGTTGACAACTTCCCGGGTTTCGGCACCAAATTGTAAAGCAGGAAATTGTTCGAGGATCGTTGTAGATGGATTAAGTGAATGAGATGTTGTTGCTATGGCTGATTATTAGTTCTTTATTTATGATGAGGTAGTTTTCGAAGTAGATATACAAAATAAATCTGAGTTGCGTGACAATACTGTAAGCACTTGCTCGTTTGACGCGTTGCGGCAGAATGTTAGGTGCGTGTGAGCGCGCGACGGTGTACTATTGCCCCCACCTGTCTCGGGACCTACAATTTCGGCGGGAGAGCGGGCATGGTGCGCGGGAAACCTTACTAGCCCGCGCCGACATACTGTCGCGATTCTCCGAACCTGAGCGGACCACGGAGCTCACACTTCGACCTTGAGCCAAGAAAGCGGCATCGAGGAGCCCAATAGCTCTTCGATCCGCAGAATCCAACAATTCTTGAGATTGCTCTCGGTCGGGATTCGATATAGCTTGGGGGCAATTACTTGTCCCCAGCTAACGGCTAACGCGGCCGCGGCGCCGCCTACGCCACACCGCGCCAGGTCTAACGTTAGCCCGCGCCGCTCGCGGAGATTTCCCCACATTCAAAAAGGCGGGTCCCCGCTCCGCTCTCTCTCTCTCTCTCCCCCTCGTAGTCTCTCGCGACTCGCTCACACGCACAGATCATTCCCCCGCAATCATATACATAATAAAGAAAAGGCGCATTAGACATCGAGCGCATCACGCAAAAACAATTAAACGATCTAACGTATCGTACTATATACATGCGCATACGCATCGTTACAATACATGCCGGTTTGCAAATAAATATTCTAAATGAAATAAATTATATCTTCTGTCTATAGAATTTTAGATAATCAATTAATGAAAAATCAATGAATTAACAGATTAAATGATCAATTTTTATTCCTTCATTATAATATATCCTGGATTACAAATAAATATTATAAATGAAATATATTATATCTTCTGTCTATAGAATTTTATTTAACCAATTATATAAAATCATTTAATTTACAGCTTAGATGATCAATTTTTCTTCCTTCATTAAAATATATGCTGGTTTGCAAATAAATATTATAAATGAAATAAATTAAATCTTCTGTCTATAGAATTTTATATAAACAATTAATGAAAAATCAACTATTTTACAGCTTAAATGATCAATTTTTATTCCTTCATTATAATATATGCTGGTTTGCGAATAAATATTAAAAAGTAAATAAATTGTATTTAATTAATAATTCATAAATCAATTAATTTGCAATCTAAATGATCAATTTACATTCCTCGATTATAAAATATCCCGGATTAGGAATAAATATTGAAAATGAAATAAATTATATCATCTGTCTATAGAATTTTATTTAATCAATTAATTAAAAAGCAATTATTTTACAGTTTAACCGATCAATTTTTATTCCTTCATTATAATATATGCTGGTTTGCGAATATATATTAAAATGTAAAAAAAATGGATTTAATCAATAATTCATAAATCATTGAATTTACAGCCTAGATGATCAATTTTTCTTCCTTCATTATAATATGTGCTGGTTTGCAAATAAATATTCTAAATGAAATAAATTATATCTTCTGTCTATAGAATTTTATATAATCAATTAATGAAAAATCAATTAATTAACAGCTCAAATCATCAATTTTTATTCCTTCATTATAATATATACTGGATTATAAATAAATACTATAAATGATATAAATTATATCTTCTGACTATAGAATTTTATTTAACCAATTATATAAAATCATTTAATTTACAGCTTAGATGATCAATTTTTCTTCCTTCATTATAATATATGCTGGTTTGCAAATAAATATTATAAATGAAATAAATTATATCATCTGTCTATAGAATTTTATTTAATCAATTAATTAAAAAGCAATTATTTTACAGTTTAACCGA
The DNA here is from genome assembly GCA_018906755.1 of Sycophaga agraensis. NCBI lineage: Eukaryota > Metazoa > Arthropoda > Insecta > Hymenoptera > Pteromalidae > Sycophaga > Sycophaga agraensis. The sequence goes on along the minus strand of JACCIE010000168.1, from coordinate 40,060 downwards.
TCAATTTTTATTCCTTCATTATAATATATGCTGGTTTGCGAATATATATTAAAATGTAAAAAAAATGGATTTAATCAATAATTCATAAATCATTGAATTTACAGCCTAGATGATCAATTTTTCTTCCTTCATTATAATATGTGCTGGTTTGCAAATAAATATTCTAAATGAAATAAATTAATCTTCTGTCCATAGAATTTTATATAATCAATTAATGAAAAATCAATTATATTATAGCTTAGATGATCAATTTTCATTCGTCTATTATAATATATCCCAGATTAGAAATAAATATTAAAAATGAAATGAATTATATCTTCTGTCTATAGAACTTATATAATGAATTAATGAAAAATCAATTATATTATAGCTTAGATGATCAATTTACCTTCTTCTGTTATAATATATCCTGTATTACAAATAAATATTATAAATGAAGTAAATTATAACTTCTGTCTATAGAATTTTATTCAAACAATTATTAAAAAATTAATTAATTTACAGCTTAAATGATCAATTCTTATTCCTTTATTTTAATATATGCTGGTTTGCAAATTAATATGAAAAATGAAATAAATTATATCTTCTGTCTATAGAATTTTAGATAATCAATTAATGAAAAATCAATTAATTAACAGCTTAAATCATCAATTTTTATTCCTTCATTATAACATATCCCGGTTTAGAAATAAATATTAAAAATGAAATAAATTAAATCTACTGTATAGAATTTTAGATAATCAATTAATGAAAAATCAATTAATTAACATGTTAAATGATCAATTTTTATTCCTTCATTATAATATATCCTGGATTACAAATAAATATTATAAATGAAATATATTATATCTTCTGTCTATAGAATTTTATTTAACCAATAATATAAAATCAATTATTTTACTGCTTAAATGATTAATTATTTTTCGTTCATTATAATATATGCTGGTTTGCGAATAAATATTAAAAAGTAAATAAATTGTATTTAATCAATAGTTCATAAATCAATTAATTTGCAATCTAAATGATCAATTTTCATTCCTCGATTATAATATATCCCGGATTAGAAATAAATATTAAAAATGAAATAAATTATATCTTCTGTCTATAGAATTTTATATAATCAAGTAATTAAAAATCAATTAATTTACAGATTAGATGATCAATTTTTATTCCTTCATTATAATATATGCTGGTTTGCGAATAAATATTAAAAATGAAATAAATAATATCATCTGTCTATAGAAATTTATTTAACCAATTATTTAAAATTCAATTAATTAACAGCTTAAATAATCAATTTTTATTCCTTCGTTATAACATATGCTGGTTTGCCAATAAATATTATTAATGAAATAAATTATATTTTCTGTCTACAGATTTTTATATAATCAATTATTTATAAATCAATTATTTTACAGCTTAAATGATTAATTTTTATTCCTTGGTTATAATATATGCTGGTTTGCGAATAAATATTAAAAAGTAAATAAATTGTATTTAATCAATAATTCATAAATCAATTAATTTGCAATCTAAATGATCAATTTACATTCGTCGATTATAAAATATCCCAGATTAGAAATAAATATTGAAAATGAAATAAATTATATCATCTGTCTATAGAATTTTATTTAATCAATTAATGAAAAATCAATTATTTTACTGCTTAAATGATCAATTTTATATTCGTTCATTATAATATATGGTGGTTTGCGAATAAATATTAAAAATGACATAAATTGTATTTAATCAATAATTCATAAATCATTTAATTTGAGCTTAATTGATGAATTTTTATTCCTTCGTTATAATATATGCTTGTTTGCGAATAAATATTAAAAATGAAATATATTATATCTTCCCTTCTATAGATTTTTATATAATCAATTATCTAAAAATCAATTATTTTACTGCTTAAATGATTAATTTTTATTCATTCATTATAATATATCCTGGATTACAAATAAATATTAAGAATGAAATATATTATATCTTCTGTCAATAGATTTTTAATTAATCAATTAATGGAAAATCAATTATTTTACAGCTTAGATGATCAATTTTTCTTCCTTCATTCTAATATATATATATTTTAGAGCTTAAATGATGAATTTTTATTCCTTCATTATAATGTATGCTGGTTTGCGAATAAATATTAAAAAGTAAATAAAATGTATTTAATCAATAATTCATAAATCATTTATTTCAGCTTCATTGATGATTTTTTATTCCTTCGTTATAATATATGCTTGTTTGCGAATAAATATTAAAAATGAAATATATTATATCTTCTGTCTATAGATTTTTATATAATCAATTATCTAAAAATCAATAATTTTACAGCTTAAATCATCGATTTTATTGCTTCATTATAATATATGGTGGTTTGCGAATATATATTAGAAATGAAATAATTATATCTTCTGTCTATAGAATTTTATATAATTAATAATGAAAAAATCAATTATTTTACAGCTTAGATGGTCAATTTTTCTTCCTTCTTTCGAATATATTATATTTTACAGCTGTAAAATGATGAATTTTATATTCGTTCATTATAATATATGGTGGTTTTGGCGAATAAATATTAAAAATGAGATAATTGTATTAATAATAATTCATAAATCATTTATTTCAGCTTCATTGATGATTTTTTATTCCTTCGTTATAATATATGCTGTTTGCGATAAATATTAAAAATGAAATATATTATATCTTCCCGTCTATAGTTTTTTATATAATCAATTATCTAAAAATCAATTATTTTACTGCTTAAAAAATGATCAATTTTTATTCCTTCATATAATATATGTTGGTTTGCGAATATTATTAGAAATGAAATAAATTAAAATCTCTGTCTATAGATTTTTATATAATCAATTATTTATAAATCAATTATTTTACAGCTTAAATGATTAATTTTTATTCCTTCATTATAATATATGTTGGTTTGCGAATATATATTAGAAATGAAATAAATTATATCTTCTGACTATAGAATTTTATTTAACCAATTATATAAAATCATTTAATTTACAGCTTAGATGATCAATTTTTCTTCCTTCATTATAATATATGCTGGTTTGCAAATAAATATTATAAATGAAATAAATTATATCATCTGTCTATAGAATTTTATTTAATCAATTAATTAAAAAGCAATTATTTTACAGTTTAACCGATCAATTTTTATTCCTTCATTATAATATATGCTGGTTTGCGAATATATATTAAAATGTAAAAAAAATGGATTTAATCAATAATTCATAAATCATTGAATTTACAGCCTAGATGATCAATTTTTCTTCCTTCATTATAATATGTGCTGGTTTGCAAATAAATATTCTAAATGAAATAAATTATATCTTCTGTCCATAGAATTTTATATAATCAATTAATGAAAAATCAATTATATTATAGCTTAGATGATCAATTTTCATTCGTCTATTATAATATATCCCAGATTAGAAATAAATATTAAAAATGAAATGAATTATATCTTCTGTCTATAGAACTTTATATAATGAATTAATGAAAAATCAATTATATTATAGCTTAGATGATCAATTTACCTTCTTCTGTTATAATATATCCTGTATTACAAATAAATATTATAAATGAAGTAAATTATAACTTCTGTCTATAGAATTTTATTCAAACAATTTTTAAAAAATTAATTAATTTACAGCTTAAATGATCAATTCTTATTCCTTCATTATAATATATGCTGGTTTGCAAATAAATATTATAAATGAAATATATTATATCTTCTGTCTATAGAATTTTATTTAACCAATAATATAAAATCAATTATTTTACTGCTTAAATGATTAATTATTTTTCGTTCATTATAATATATGCTGGTTTGCGAATAAATATTAAAAAGTAAATAAATTGTATTTAATCAATAGTTCATAAATCAATTAATTTGCAATCTAAATGATCAATTTTCATTCCTCGATTATAATATATCCCGGATTAGAAATAAATATTAAAAATGAAATAAATTATATCTTCTGTCTATAGAATTTATATAATCAAGTAACTAAAAATCAATTAATTTACAGATTAGATGATCAATTTTTATTCCTTGGTTATAATATATGCTGGTTTGCGAATAAATATTAAAAAGTAAATAAATTGTATTTAATCAATAATTCATAAATCAATTAATTTGCAATCTAAATGATCAATTTACATTCGTCGATTATAAAATATCCCAGATTAGAAATAAATATTGAAAATGAAATAAATTATATCATCTGTCTATAGAATTTTATTTAATCAATTAATTAAAAAACAATTATTTTACAGTTTAACCGATGAATTTTTATTCCTTCATTATAATATATGCTGGTTTGCGAATATATATTAAAAAGTAAAAAAAATGGATTTAATCAATAATTCATAAATCATTGAATTTACAGCCTAGATCATCAATTATTCTTCCTTCATTATAATATATCCTGGATTACAAATAAATATTATAAATGAAATAAATTATATCTTCTGTCTATAGATTTTTATATAATTAATGGCAAATCAATTATTTTACAGCTTAATTGATCAATTTTTAGTCCTTCATTAAAATATATCCTGGATTACAAATAAATATTATAAATAAAATATATTATATTTTCTGTCCATAGAATATTATATAATGAATTAATGAAAAATCAATTATTTTATAGCGTAGATGATCAATTTTCCTTCTTCTGTTATAATATATCCCGGACTAGAAATAAATATTAAAAAGTAAATAAATTATATCTTCTGTCTATAGAATGTTATTTAACCAATTATTTCAAAATCAATTAATTTACAGCTTAAATGATTAATTTTTATTCCTTCATTATAATATATCCCAGATTAGAAATAAATATTAAAAATGAAATGAATTATATCTTCTTTCTACAGAACTTTATATAATGAATTAATGAAAAATCAATTATTTTATAGCTTAGATGATCAATTTTCCTTCTACTGTTATAATATATCCTGTATTACAAGTAAATATTATAAATGAAGTAAATTATAACTTCTGTCTATAGAATTTTATTCAAACAATTATTAAAAAATTAATTAATTTACAGCTTAAATGATCAATTTTTATTCCTTTATTATAATATATCCCGGTTTAGTAATAAATATTAAAAATGAAATAAATTAAATCTACTGTATAGAATTTTAGATAATCAATTAATGAAAAATCAATTATTTTACTGCTTAAATGATCAATTTTATATTCGTTCATTATAATATATGGTGGTTTGCGAATAAATATTAAAAATGACATAAATTGTATTTAATCAATAATTCATAAATCATTTAATTTGAGCTTAATTGATGAATTTTTATTCCTTCGTTATAATATATGCTTGTTTGCGAATAAATATTAAAAATGAAATATATTATATCTTCCCTTCTATAGATTTTTATATAATCAATTATCTAAAAATCAATTATTTTACTGCTTAAATGATTAATTTTTATTCATTCATTATAATATATCCTGGATTACAAATAAATATTAAGAATGAAATATATTATATCTTCTGTCAATAGATTTTTAATTAATCAATTAATGGAAAATCAATTATTTTACAGCTTAGATGATCAATTTTTCTTCCTTCATTCTAATATATATATATTTTAGAGCTTAAATGATGAATTTTTATTCCTTCATTATAATGTATGCTGGTTTGCGAATAAATATTAAAAAGTAAATAAAATGTATTTAATCAATAATTCATAAATCATTTATTTCAGCTTCATTGATGATTTTTTATTCCTTCGTTATAATATATGCTTGTTTGCGAATAAATATTAAAAATGAAATATATTATATCTTCTGTCTATAGATTTTTATATAATCAATTATCTAAAAATCAATAATTTTACAGCTTAAATCATCGATTTTTATTGCTTCATTATAATATATGGTGGTTTGCGAATATATATTAGAAATGAAATAAATTATATCTTCTGTCTATAGAATTTTATATAATTAAATAATGAAAAATCAATGATTTTACGGCTTAAATGATTAATTTTATATTCGTTCATTATAATATATGCTGGTTTACGAATAAATATTAAGAATGAGATACATTGTATTTAATCAATAATTCATAAATCATTTAATTTCAGCTTAAATGATGAATTTTTCTTCCTTCGTCATAATATATGCTTATTTGCGAATAAATATTAAAAATGAAATATATTATATCTTCTGTCTATAGATTTTTATATAATCAATTATCTAAAAATCAATTATTTTACTGCTTAAACGATCAATTTTATATTCGTTCATTATAATATATCCTGGATTACAAATAAATATTAAAAATGAAATAAATTGTATTTAATCAATAATTCATAAATTATATAATTTTATTTAATAAAAGCTTAAATGATGAATTTTTATTACTTCGTCATAATATATGCAGGTTTGCGAATAAATATTATAAATGAAATAAATTATATCTTCTGTCTATAGATTTTTATATAATCAATTATCTAAAAATCAATTATTTTACAGCTTTAATGATCAATTTTTATTCATTCATTATAATATATCCTGGATTACAAATAAATATTATAAATGAAATAAATAATATCTTCTGTCTATTGAATTTTATATAATTAATTAATGAAAAATCAATTATTTTACAGCTTAGATGATCAATTTTTCTTCCTTCATTCTAATATATGCTGGTTTGCGAATATATATTAAAAATGAAATAAATTATATCTTCCCGTCTATAGATTTTTATATAATCAATTATCTAAAAATCAATTATTTTACTGCTTAAATGATTAATTTTATATTCGTTCATTATAATATATGCTGGTTTGCGAATAAATATTAAAAATGAGATAAATTGTATTTCATCAATAATTCATAAATCATTTAATTTCAGCTTAAATGATGAATTTTTATTCCTTCGTTATAATATATGCTGGTTTGCGAATAAATATTATAAATGAAATAAATTATATTTGCTGTCTATAGAATTCTATATAATTAATTAATGAAAAATCAATTATTTTACTGCTTAAATGATTAATTATTTTTCGTTCATTATAATATATGCTGGTTTGCGAATAAATATTAAAAAGTAAATAATTTGTATTTAATCAATAGTTCATAAATCAATTAATTTGCAATCTAAATGATCAATTTTCATTCCTCGATTATAATATATCCCGGATTAGAAATAAATATTAAAAATGAAATAAATTATATCATCTGTTTATAGAATTTTATTTAATCAATTAATTAAAAATCAATTATTTTACAGTTTAACGGATCAATTTTTATTCCTTCATATAATATATGCTGGTTTGCGAATATATATTATAAATGAAATAAATTATATCTTCTGTCTATAGAATTTTAGATAATCAATTAGTGAAAAATCAATTAATTAACGGCTTAAATGATCAATTTTTATTCTTTCGTTATAATATATGCTGGTTTGCAAAAAAATATTATAAATGAAATAAATTATATTTTCTGTCTACAGATTTTTATATAATCAATTATTTATAAATCAATTATTTTACAGCTTAAATGATTAATTTTTATTCCTTCATTATAATATATGTTGGTTTGCGAATATATATTAGAAATGAAATAAATTAAATCTTCTGTCTATAGATTTTTATATAATCAATTATTTAAAAATCAATTAATTTAGAGATTAGATGATCAATTTTTATTCCTTCATTATAATATATGCTGGTTTGCGAATAAATATTAAAAATGAAATAAATAATATCATCTGTCTATAGAAATTTATTTAACCAATTATTTAAAAATCAATTAATTAACAGCTTAAATAATCAATTTTTATTCCTTCGTTATAACATATGCTGGTTTGCCAATAAATATTATTAATGAAATAAATTATATTTTCTGTCTACAGATTTTTATATAATCAATTATTTATAAATCAATTTTTTTACAGCTTAAATGATTAATTTTTATTCCTTGGTTATAATATATGCTGGTTTGCGAATAAATATTAAAAAGTAAATAAATTGTATTTAATCAATAATTCATAAATCAATTAATTTGCAATCTAAATGATCAATTTACATTCCTCGATTATAAAATATCCCAGATTAGAAATAAATATTGAAAATGAAATAAATTATATCATCTGTCTATAGAATTTTATTTAATCAATTAATTAAAAATCAATTATTTTACAGTTTAACGGATCAATTTTTATTCCTTCATATAATATATGCTGGTTTGCGAATATATATTAAAAAGTAAAAAAAATGGATTTAATCAATAATTCATAAATCATTGAATTTACAGCCTAGATGATCAATTTTTCTTCCTTCATTATAATATATGCTGGTTTGCAAATAAATATTCTAAATGAAATAAATTATATCTTCTGTCTATAGATTTTTATATAATCAATTAATGAAAAATCAATTATTTTACAGCTGTTAAGGCTTGTTTAAATATATCCGGAGATGTAAGCGTACTTCCGCCAGGTAGAAATCGGATGCTCATTTGACGCAGGTATGCGAGCGGGCGACCCGCCTGCACTAATCCCCCACCTCCCTTTCGTACATAGTAAAGAAGTATAATTACTCAGTCGTGCACTTCGGCTACGACAATTACAATAAAACACTTAAGCGACTATACTGTGAAACATTTTAAAATAATAAACCGCGCGTGCCGCCATAGCTATAATAAAGATCAGAAACCTTTCCCAGCTTAGATCTATACTTTAAAATAAAATAATCAAACAAATAGCCCTTCATGCACATTAAACTTAACTTGACCAATCCTAGAAACCTTTGCTTACTATTGGTCAAGACTTATTCTAACTACGCCCACCGAAGGCGATCTTTCACCTCAAGCGAAATACTAATGTCAGATATTGATAGAACATCGAACGGTCTGCAACTCGAACGGCAACCTTCGCATGTACAATTGTAAGCGCGAGCGATCTTTTAAAAAGAGTTATTTCAATAAAGAAACTGAGTATTTGTTAAATAAGCAGTATTTATTAAACTCCATTATCCTTTCAAACTAATGTGCAAATCATTAATTTGACACGCACATGTGATTCGCGTTTAAGTTGATCGCGATACATTTTTTGGTCCTTCGAGCCGGATTGCTGCACGTATGTGAAAGTGTCTGTAAGCAGTCAAGAAAGTGCAAGTGTCATCAAATCAAAATCTGTGCAAAGATCGCCGCCGCAAAATTACACGATCAAAAGCAAGATCGTAAGTGTAAATTCGTGTCACTTCGGACACACCGAAGACAAAGTAGACTGTACCAAAAGGAGGCATCAAGTCTACAAAACAACAAACAAATTGATGTTGTTGTAATAACAGCGACATACCAAGAAGCAAGGAATATTGTGTCTGCAGTCCCATAATCAAGTAGCGATATTCAGTCAGTCGTCGAATACCTGTACAACTCACAACGAAGTAGTAAGTCGAATCTCCAAATCGTATTAATCTTCCTGTTATTATCCATCCTTTTTAAAGTCTCTATTCTACACCGTGTCAATTCTCTATTAAAATGAATACCAACGAGACTGTACTAACGAAGTTAAAAAGAGATAGAGCATCTCTGAAATCTAAGTTAACGCGTTTCAGTCATTACCTTGACGACGATGAAAATATCGTCGATAAAATGGAAATAAAGGTTAGATTAGAGAAACTAGGTAGCATATTAGATACTTTCGAGCAAGTTCAAAGACGGATTCAAGACATAAATGACGAGGAAGATGATGAAGAGTTTATTGAATTCGAAAATCGTTTTTACGCTGAAACAAGTCGCGCGCGAAGAATACTGAACTCGGAAGCATCTAATCTCGCTACCAACCAATCAATACAAAACCAAAATGCGTTTCAACGCGACACAGTCTCTCGTGCAATTGCAGACGAAGATTATTTGCGATTACCTCCAATTCAAATGAAACCATTCGACGGCTCGTTTGATAAGTGGCTAGAATTCCACGATACGTTTTCCGCGATGGTCCACAACAATCAAAAATATCCGAAAGTCCAAAAGTTACATTATTTGCGCTCTTGTTTGACTCACGAAGCCGCCGTCGTTATAGAGTCGCTACAAACCTCCTCCGAGAATTATGATATCGCTTGGGAATTGTTAAACGAACGATATGATAATCGGCGTGTCATTACCCAAAAGCATATTAAATTGTTAGTAGAGATACCGCCCCTAAATAAAGAATCGGCCGCCGATCTACGTAAATTAACCGATGATATAAAAACACATTTGAGAGCATTAAAGACACTCGGACAACCAGTTGAGTCATGGGACGGTTTATTAATATACTTATTTACAAGCAAACTCGATAGAAATACCCATAAGGAATGGGAAAAATCCGTGACGGGAACAACTATGCCAAATATGACTAGTTTTACCACTTTTCTAGAAAGTAAATGCCAAATTTTAGAATCAATTGCAGTTAATTACACAAATAACAATCCCAACAATCACAGACCAAATCATGGCAATTATAGCAAATATAATAATCAGCAAAACAAATCAAATGGAGGAAAAAGTCAAAGCTTAGCTGCCGTACAGTCCCATAAGCCATGTGTAGTCTGCAAAGACTCACATAGAATATACGCATGCGATCGTTTTCGTGAAATGAGCGTTGCTCGGCGAGCCCAAATCATAAAACAAAACCGTTTATGTTTTAATTGTTTTAATGTCGGACATAGTAGTGCAGAATGCAAACGTGATAAATGTAAAAAATGTGGCAAGAGCCATAACACGTTGCTGCATTATGAATCACGCGAATCGAATAATACTAATTCAAATACCGAAAATACAACACCCGAACCGACACAAGTAGTTGTACAAGCAAATGTAGGCACTGTCTCCCTTAACACAACCGTACCAACTCAGGTTTTATTGCCAACAGCATTAATCGACGTAAAGGGCAAAGGCGGATATAAACGAGAAGTTCGAGTCTTGTTAGACAGTGGTTCTCAATCCAGTTTTATGACCCAAAAAGTCGCAGACCTATTAAATATTCCGAAGAAAAACATAAATTTGCCAGTTGAAGGATTAAATCTTCTAGAAACGAATATCTGCCAATCCTTAACAACAACAGTGTATTCAAAGTGTACAAAATATCAATCCGAAATTGAATTTTTAATTATTCCTCAAATTTGTAATCATGTGCCGCATAGTATTATAGATCCGAAGACATTACGCATCCCAAACAACATAGTATTAGCCGATCCACAGTTCTATAAGCCAAGTGAAGTTGAAGTCTTGCTCGGAGCAGATGTTTTTTATGAATTATTGTCTGTCGGACAATTACAATTGCAAGATAGTGGAGCTAGACTAACCAAGACAAAATTGGGTTGGGTCGCAGCAGGCAAAGTCGGTTACGGAAATAATTATTTTAAAAGGCAGTGTCATTTAGCTATTGATCCAATACGAAGGGACATCGCAAAATTTTGGGAAATCGAAGAAATTAAAGATACAAAATTAATCTCTCAAGAAGACAGCGAGGTTGAAGGCTTCTTTACGCAAACAACACATCGCGACCCAAACACCGGAAGATTTACCGTAAGATTACCGATAAATAATAAAATCAATAAATTAGGCGATTCATACAACATAGCAAGACGACGCTTTTTTAACCTAGAGAATAGAATAGATCAAAACCCAGAATTAAAAGAACAGTATCATAACTTCATGAAAGAATATATAGAGTCCAACCATATGTCAAGAATCGAAAGAAACCCGGAAATAAATGGCTATGTTATGCCTCATCAAATTGTAATAAAGGAATCAAGTCAAACAACGAAGTTAAGAGTTGTTTTTGATGCGTCAGCCAAGACAAAATCAGGACTCTCGTTGAACGATTGCTTAAAGGCCGGTCCCACGATACAACAGGATATGTTTTCAATAATAGTTAGATTCAGAACGCACCAATACGCATTAATCGCAGACATTAAACAAATGTACAGGCAAATTCTAGTAGAGAAGCAAGACAGAATCTATCAACAAATCGTGTATAGACAAAATGAAGAAGAACAGCTGCAAATTTATCGTGCGAACACCGTTACATACGGAACTACATCTGCGCCATTCTTAGCCATTCGGTGCTTGTTTCAATTAGCCAAGGATGTAGAAAATGAATATCCCAAAATAGCGGAAATTATAAAACGTGACTTTTACGTCGATGACGTATTAACGGGCGCTGACACGGTAAAAGAAGCTGCAAGTTTAAGAGATGGACTAATCAAAACTATGGATTCGGCATGCTTTTCCTTAAGAAAATGGGCATCCAACTGCGCGAGCCTCACTCACGATTTAATGCAAAATGGTACAGATATAAATTTAATAAAAAATGAGCAAGAACAAGGAGCCTTAGGAGTTCAGTGGAATAAGGTAAATGATAGCCTTAAATATAAAATTCTAGAAAGGGATGTGACTAAAATAACTAAAAGATCAATTTTGTCAGAAATAGCGCGACTATTTGATCCAATAGGTTTAGTAGGGCCAGTAATTGTCGCTGCAAAAATCATAATGCAAGAATTGTGGAAATGTGATGCACACTGGGATGAGTCCGTACCATTAAACGTATACACGGCCTGGAATAAGTTAGCTAAGGAACTAGTGTTGCTGAATAATATTAATTTTCCTCGAAAGGTGATTGTAAAAAACTCTAGAATAATTGAATTGCACGGATTCTGCGACGCGTCAGAAAGGGCCTACGGGGCATGTATATACGTAAGATCCATAGATAATACCGGAAATATAGAAGTAAATTTATTGTGTTCAAAAAATAGAGTCGCTCCACTAAAAACAATATCACTACCAAAATTAGAATTGTGTGCTGCATTAATATTATCCCGATTAATTAAGACCGCAAAACCTGCCTTGTGTAAGAAGATTGACGCAATATATCTATGGTCAGATTCTACAATAACGTTGCAATGGATAAATACGTCACCGCATTTATTAAATACATTCGTCGCAAATCGAGTAGCAGAAATTATACAAAATTGTAGCGGATGTACATGGAAGCACGTTCCTTCGGGCGACAACCCGGCGGACAGCTTATCTAGAGGTCAAATACCATCAGAATTAATTGATAATGAGAAATGGCAAGTAGGACCAGAGTGGTTAAAAAATAAGAAAACCATGTGGCCAAACCGCGAATTTGTGAATGATTTTTTACCGGAATTAAGACGCACAGTTGCACTTAAGTTAGAAAATAAAATAAACCCTCTCGCTCAACTGTTGACCAAGTATTCATCTATGCTCACACTAACTTACGTTATTACATATTGCCTCAGATTCTTAAATAATATAAATAAAACAAAGGTGAAAAGAACAGGTCCGCTAAAAATAACCGAAGTAAATGAGGCATTAACATATATTATAAAGATAGTTCAAAGAGAATATTTCCACGTAGAAATTAAACATCTTAAAGAAAAGAAGTCAGTTCTATCGTCGAGCGACTTGCGTTCATTAAATCCTTACCTTGACAAACAAGGCTTGATTAGGGTAGGGGGTCGATTAAAAAATTCACCGCTATCCTATGATAGCAAGCACCCGATTATTTTACCGAAACAACATCATATCACGGAACTAATAATTAGAGAAAAACATCACATGTTATTACACGGTGGAGTTCAAGCGACTCTATATGCAGTTAGAGAAAAATATTGGCCGATATCAGGCAAGAGCGCAGTCAAAAATATAGTAAGACGATGTATAAAATGTTTTCGCGCAAAACCAACGGAACATACGTATCTCATGGGAGATTTCCCCCATGATCGAGTAACACAAGCCAGACCATTTTTAAACGTTGGTGTTGATTATTGTGGACCATTCTTTATAAAAGAGCGAAAGTACCGAAATCGGAATAAAATTAAAATTTACGTAGCTATCTTTGTCTGCTTTGCAAGTAAGGCGTGTCATATTGAATTAGTCTCCGACTTAACGACTGAGGCATTTATGGCAGCACTGCGTAGATTTTTTGCAAGAAGAGGCAAATGCGCGAATATATATTCAGATAACGCGACAAATTTCGTCGGCGCATATAATGAAATTAAAAATCTAAGAAAAATATTAAAATCCGATAAATTTAATTCAGAAATAAGTCAGAAATTGTTAAAAATAAATATAAATTGGCATTTTTCACCACCGCGATCCCCTCATTTTGGCGGTCTGTGGGAAGCCGCAGTAAAATCATTTAAGCATCACTTCGTACGTACAGTTGGTAATGCGTTATTTACTTATGAAGAGATATTGACATACGTAGTAGAAATAGAAGCAATTTTAAACTCCCGTCCACTCACTCCACTATCATCCGATGCTAATGATTTACATGCACTGTCCCCTGCCCACTTCCTTATTGGAGATTCACTCACTTCGTTGCCAGATCCAGATCTTTCACATTTACATATTAATAAATTATCATCTTGGCAACACATACAATACGTAAAACAGCAATTTTGGACACGCTGGACGAAGGAATACTTAAATCAACTAACTGTCAGAACAAAATGGAATATTATGAAGCCAGATACTATACAAATTGGAACAATGGTTATAGTGAAAGACGACAATCAACCACCTTTACGCTGGAGTTTAGGTCGAATTACGAAGGTATATCCAGGAGCTGACGGAGTTGTAAGAACAATCACTGTAAAAACAGCAGCTGGTCAATATGATCGATCAGCAAAAAGTGTTTCACCACTTCCTATGTAACGCGAATACTAAAGTTAAAAAAAAAAAAAAAGATGATTAGTTTTAATGTATCTTATTCCAACTTTGTTCTCTCCAACTTAACGTTATTTATATTATTTAGTACTAAGTTAATACGTAGTATAAGCCCTTACAAATAATTTGTATATTGTTACTATAATGTTATAAATGTAATAAGATGTTAGGTGTAAGAGTTCAAATTTAATGATAATAATATATATTGAATGCGTGCATTCAAGGGCGGCGGGATGTTAAGGCTTGTTTAAATATATCCGGAGATGTAAGCGTACTTCCGCCAGGTAGAAATTGGATGCTCATTTGACGCAGGTATGCGAGCGGGCGACCCGCCTGCACTAATCCCCCACCTCCCTTTCGTACATAGTAAAGAAGTATAATTACTCAGTCGTGCACTTCGGCTACGACAATTACAATAAAACACTTAAGCGACTATACTGTGAAACATTTTAAAATAATAAACCGCGCGTGCCGCCATAGCTATAATAAAGATCAGAAACCTTTCCCAGCTTAGATCTATACTTTAAAATAAAATAATCAAACAAATAGCCCTTCATGCACATTAAACTTAACTTGACCAATCCTAGAAACCTTTGCTTACTATTGGTCAAGACTTATTCTAACTACGCCCACCGAAGGCGATCTTTCACCTCAAGCGAAATACTAATGTCAGATATTGATAGAACATCGAACGGTCTGCAACTCGAACGGCAACCTTCGCATGTACAATTGTAAGCGCGAGCGATCTTTTAAAAAGAGTTATTTCAATAAAGAAACGGAGTATTTGTTAAATAAGCAGTATTTATTAAACTCCATTATCCTTTCAAACTAATGTGCAAATCATTAATTTGACACGCACATGTGATTCGCGTTTAAGTTGATCGCGATACAACAGCTTAAATGATCAATTTTTATTCCTTCATTATAATATGTACTGGATTACAAATAAATATGAAAAATGAAATAAATTATATCTTCTGTCTATAGAATTTTAGATAATCAATTAATGAAAAATCAATTAATTAACAGCTTAAATCATCAATTTTTATTCCTTCATTATAATATATCCCGGTTTAGTAATAAATATTAAAAATGAAATAAATGAAATCTACTGTATAGAATTTTAGATAATCAATTAATGAAAAATCAATTAATTAACAGCTTAAATGATCAATTTTTATTCCTTCATTATAATATGTACTGGATTACAAATAAATATTATAAATGAAATATATTATATCTTCTGTATATAGAATTTTATTTAACAAATAATATAAAATCAATTATTTTACTGCTCGAATGATTAATTTTTATTCGTTCATTATAATACATGCTGGTTTGCGAATAAATATTAAAATGCGATAAATTGTATTTAATCAATAATTCATAAATCAATTAATTTACAGCTTAAATGATCAATTTTTAATCTTCATTATAAAAATTTGCTAGTTTTCGAAGAATATTAAAAATGAATATATTATATCGTCTGTCTATAGAATTTATTTAACCATAATATAAAATCAATTATTTTACTGCTTAAATGATTAATTATTTTTCGTTCATTATAATATATGCTGGTTTGCGAATAATATTAAAAGTAAATAAATTGTATTTATCAATAGTTCATAAATCAATTAAATTTGCAATCTAAATGATCAATTTACATTCGTTCGTTATAATATATGCTTGTTTGCGAATAAATATTAAAAATGAAATATATTATATCTTCCCTTCTATAGATTTTTATATAATCAATTATCTAAAAATCAATTATTTTACTGCTTAAATGATTAATTTTTATTCATTCATTATAATATATCCTGGATTACAAATAAATATTAAGAATGAAATATATTATATCTTCTGTCAATAGATTTTTAATTAATCAATTAATGGAAAATCAATTATTTTACAGCTTAGATGATCAATTTTTCTTCCTTCATTCTAATATATATATATTTTAGAGCTTAAATGATGAATTTTTATTCCTTCATTATAATGTATGCTGGTTTGCGAATAAATATTAAAATGTAAATAAAATGTATTTAATCAATAATTCATAAATCATTTCAGCTTCATTGATGATTTTTATTCCTTCGTTATAATATATGCTTGTTTGCGAATAAATATTAAAAATAAAATATATTATATCTTCTGTCTATAGATTTTTATATAATCAATTATCTAAAAATCAATAATTTTACAGCTTAAATCATCGATTTTTATTGCTTCATTATAATATATGGTGGTTTGCGAATATATATTAGAAATGAAATAAATTATATCTTCTGTCTATAGAATTTTATATAATTAATTAATGAAAAATCAATTATTTTACAGCTTAGATGGTCAATTTTTCTTCCTTCTTTCTAATATATATATATATTTTACAGCTTAAATGATGAATTTTATATTCGTTCATTATAATATATGGTGGTTTGCGAATAAATATTAAAAATGAGATAAATTGTATTTAATCAATAATTCATAAATCATTTATTTCAGCTTCATTGATGATTTTTTATTCCTTCGTTATAATATATGCTTGTTTGCGAATAAATATTAAAAATGAAATAAATTATATCATCTGTCTATAGAATTTTATTTAATCAATTAATTAAAAATCAATTATTTTACAGTTTAACGGATCAATTTTTATTCCTTCATATAATATATGCTGGTTTGCGAATATATATTATAAATGAAATAAATTATATCTTCTGTCTATAGAATTTTAGATAATCAATTAATGAAAAATCAATTAATTAACGGCTTAAATGATCAATTTTTATTCTTTCGTTATAATATATGCTGGTTTGCAAAAAAATATTATAAATGAAATAAATTATATTTTCTGTCTACAGATTTTTATATAATCAATTATTTATAAATCAATTATTTTACAGCTTAAATGATTAATTTTTATTCCTTCATTATAATATATGTTGGTTTGCGAATATATATTAGAAATGAAATAAATTAAATCTTCTGTCTATAGATTTTTATATAATCAATTATTTAAAAATCAATTAATTTACAGATTAGATGATCAATTTTTATTCCTTCATTATAATATATGCTGGTTTGCGAATAAATATTAAAAATGAAATAAATAATATCATCTGTCTATAGAAATTTATTTAACCAATTATTTAAAAATCAATTAATTAACAGCTTAAATAATCAATTTTTATTCCTTCGTTATAACATATGCTGGTTTGCCAATAAATATTATTAATGAAATAAATTATATTTTCTGTCTACAGATTTTTATATAATCAATTATTTATAAATCAATTATTTTACAGCTTAAATGATTAATTTTTATTCCTTGGTTATAATATATGCTGGTTTGCGAATAAATATTAAAAAGTAAATAAATTGTATTTAATCAATAATTCATAAATCAATTAATTTGCAATCTAAATGATCAATTTACATTCCTCGATTATAAAATATCCCAGATTAGAAATAAATATTGAAAATGAAATAAATTATATCATCTGTCTATAGAATTTTATTTAATCAATTAATTAAAAAACAATTATTTTACAGTTTAACCGATCAATTTTTATTCCTTCATTATAATATATGCTGGTTTGCGAATATATATTAAAAAGTAAAAAAAATGGATTTAATCAATAATTCATAAATCATTGAATTTACAGCCTAGATGATCAATTTTTCTTCCTTCATTATAATATATGCTGGTTTGCAAATAAATATTCTAAATGAAATAAATTATATCTTCTGTCTATAGATTTTTATATAATCAATTAATGAAAAATCAATTATTTTACAGCTGTTAAGGCTTGTTTAAATATATCCGGAGATGTAAGCGTACTTCCGCCAGGTAGAAATTGGATGCTCATTTGACGCAGGTATGCGAGCGGGCGACCCGCCTGCACTAATCCCCCACCTCCCTTTCGTACATAGTAAAGAAGTATAATTACTCAGTCGTGCACTTCGGCTACGACAATTACAATAAAACACTTAAGCGACTATACTGTGAAACATTTTAAAATAATAAACCGCGCGTGCCGCCATAGCTATAATAAAGATCAGAAACCTTTCCCAGCTTAGATCTATACTTTAAAATAAAATAATCAAACAAATAGCCCTTCATGCACATTAAACTTAACTTGACCAATCCTAGAAACCTTTGCTTACTATTGGTCAAGACTTATTCTAACTACGCCCACCGAAGGCGATCTTTCACCTCAAGCGAAATACTAATGTCAGATATTGATAGAACATCGAACGGTCTGCAACTCGAACGGCAACCTTCGCATGTACAATTGTAAGCGCGAGCGATCTTTTAAAAAGAGTTATTTCAATAAAGAAACGGAGTATTTGTTAAATAAGCAGTATTTATTAAACTCCATTATCCTTTCAAACTAATGTGCAAATCATTAATTTGACACGCACATGTGATTCGCGTTTAAGTTGATCGCGATACAACAGCTTAAATGATCAATTTTTATTCCTTCATTATAATATGTACTGGATTACAAATAAATATGAAAAATGAAATAAATTATATCTTCTGTCTATAGAATTTTAGATAATCAATTAATGAAAAATCAATTAATTAACAGCTTAAATCATCAATTTTTATTCCTTCATTATAATATATCCCGGTTTAGTAATAAATATTAAAAATGAAATAAATGAAATCTACTGTATAGAATTTTAGATAATCAATTAATGAAAAATCAATTAATTAACAGCTTAAATGATCAATTTTTATTCCTTCATTATAATATGTACTGGATTACAAATAAATATTATAAATGAAATATATTATATCTTCTGTATATAGAATTTTATTTAACAAATAATATAAAATCAATTATTTTACTGCTTAAATGATTAATTATTTTTCGTTCATTATAATATATGCTGGTTTGCGAATAAATATTAAAAAGTAAATAAATTGTATTTAATCAATAGTTCATAAATCAATTAATTTGCAATCTAAATGATCAATTTACATTCGTCGATTATAAAATATCCCAGATTAGAAATAAATATTGAAAATGAAATAAATTATATCATCTGTCTATAGAATTTTATTTAATCAATTAATGAAAAATCAATTATTTTACTGCTTAAATGATCAATTTTATATTCGTTCATTATAATATATGGTGGTTTGCGAATAAATATTAAAAATGACATAAATTGTATTTAATCAATAATTCATAAATCATTTAATTTGAGCTTAATTGATGAATTTTTATTCCTTCGTTATAATATATGCTTGTTTGCGAATAAATATTAAAAATGAAATATATTATATCTTCCCTTCTATAGATTTTTATATAATCAATTATCTAAAAATCAATTATTTTACTGCTTAAATGATTAATTTTTATTCATTCATTATAATATATCCTGGATTACAAATAAATATTAAGAATGAAATATATTATATCTTCTGTCAATAGATTTTTAATTAATCAATTAATGGAAAATCAATTATTTACAGCTTAGATGATCATTTCTCCTTCATTCTAATATATATATCATTTTAGAGCTTAAATGATGAATTTTATTCCCATTATAATGTATGCTGGTTTTGCGAATAAATATTAAAAAGTAAATAAAGTTTTAATCAATAGTTCAAAATCAATTAATTTGCAATCTAAATGATCAATACATTCGTCGATTATAAAATATCCAGATTAGAAATAAATATTGAAAATGAAATTAAATTATATCATCTGTCTATAGAATTTTTATTTAATAAATTAATGAAAAATCAATTATTTTACTCTTGCTTAATATGATAATTTTTATTCCTTTGGTTATAATCTATGCTGGTCTTGTTGCGAATATAAATATTAAAAAGTAAATAAAATTGTATTTAATCAATAATTCATAACTCAATTAATTTGCAATCTAAATGATCATTTACATTCCTCGATTATAAAATATCCCAGATTAGAAATAAATATTAAATGAAATAAATTATATCATCTGTCTATAGAATTTTATTTAATCAATTAATTAAAAAACAATTATTTTACAGTTTAACCGATCAATTTTTATTCCTTCATTATAATATATGCTGGTTTGCGAATATATATTAAAAAGTAAAAAAAATGGATTTAATCAATAATTCATAAATCATTGATTTTACAGCCTAGATGATCAATTTTTCTTCCTTCATTATAATATATGCTGGTTTGCAAATAAATATTCTAAATGAAATAAATTATATCTTCTGTCTATAGAATTTTAGATAATCAATTAATGAAAAATCAATTAATTAACAGCTTAAATGATCAATTTTTATTCCTTCATTATAATATGTACTGGATTACAAATAAATATTATAAAAGAAATAAATTATATCTTCTGACTATAGAATTTTATTTCACAAATTATATAAAATCAATTATTTTACTGCTTAAATGATTAATTTTTATTTGTTCACTATAATATATCCCGGTTTAGAAATAAATATTAAAAATGAAATAAATTAAATCTACTGTATAGAATTTTAGATAATCAATTAATGAAAAATCAATTAATTAACAGCTTAAATGATCAATTTTTATTCCTTCATTATAATATATACTGGATTACAAATAAATATTATAAATGAAATAAATTATATCTTCTGACTATAGAATTTTATTTAACAAATTATATAAAATCAATTATTTTCCTGCTTAAATGATTAATTTTTATTCGATCATTCGAATATATGCTGGTTTGCAAATAAATATTATAAATGAAATATATTGTATTTAATCAATAATTCATAAATCAATTAATTTTCAGCTTAAATGATCAATTTTTATTCCTTCATTATAATATATGCTGGTTTGCGAATATATATTAAAAAGTAAATAAATTGTATTTAATCAATAATTCATAAATCATTGAATTTACAGCCTAGATGATGAATTTTTCTTCCTTCATTATAATATATGCTGGTTTGCAAATAAATATTCTAAATGAAATAAATTATATCTTCTGTCTATAGATTTTTATATAATCAATTAATGAAAAATCAATTATTTTACAGCTTAATTGATCAATTTTCATTCGTCTATTATAATATATCCCAGATTAGAAATAAATATTAAAAATGAAATAAATTAAATCTACTGTATAGAGTTTTAGATAATCAATTAATGAAAAATCAATTAATTAACAGCTTAAATGATCAATTTTTATTCCTTCATTATAATATGTACTGGATTACAAATAAATATGAAAAATGAAATAATTTATATCTTCTGACTATAGAATTTTATTTAACAAATTATATAAAATTAATTATTTTCCTGCTTAAATGATTAATTTTTATTCGATCATTCGAATATATGCTGGTTTGCAAATAAATATTATAAATGAAATATATTGTATTATTCAATAATTCATAAATCAATTAATTTTCAGCTTAAATGATCAATTTTTATTCCTTCATTATAATATATGCTGGTTTGCGAATATATATTAAAAAGTAAATAAATTGTATTTAATCAATAATTCATAAATCATTGAATTTACAGCCTAGATGATCAATTTTTCTTCCTTCATTATAATATATGCTGGTTTGCAAATAAATATTCTAAATGAAATAAATTATATCTTCTGTCTATAGAATTTTAGATAATCAATTAATGAAAAATCAATTAATTAACAGCTTAAATCATCAATTTTTATTCCTTCATTATAATATATCCCGGTTTAGAAATAAATATTAAAAATGAAATAAATTAAATCTACTGTATAGAATTTTAGATAATCAATTAATGAAAAATCAATTAATTAACAGCTTAAATGATCAATTTTTATTCCTTCATTATAATATATCCTGGATTACAAATAAATATTATAAATGAAATAATTATATCTTCTGACTATAGAATTTTATTTAACAAATTATATAAAATCAATTATTTTCCTGCTTAAATGATTAATTTTTATTCGATCATTCGAATATATGCTGGTTTGCAAATAAATATTATAAATGAAATATATTGTATTATTCAATAATTCATAAATCAATTAATTTTCAGCTTAAATGATCAATTTTTATTCCTTCATTATAATATATGCTGGTTTGCGAATATATATTAAAAAGTAAATAAATTGTATTTAATCAATAATTCATAAATCATTGAATTTACAGCCTAGATGATCAATTTTTCTTCCTTCATTATAATATATGCTGGTTTGCAAATAAATATTCTAAATGAAATAAATTATATCTTCTGTCTATAGAATTTTAGATAATCAATTAATGAAAAATCAATTAATTAACAGCTTAAATCATCAATTTTTATTCCTTCATTATAATATATCCCGGTTTAGAAATAAATATTAAAAATGAAATAAATTAAATCTACTGTATAGAATTTTAGATAATCAATTAATGAAAAATCAATTAATTAACAGCTTAAATGATCAATTTTTATTCCTTCATTATAATATATCCCGGATTACAAATAAATATTATAAATGAAATAAATTATATCTTCTGACTATAGAATTTTATTTAACAAATTATATAAAATCAATTATTTTCCTGCTTAAATGATTAATTTTTATTCGATCATTCGAATATATGCTGGTTTGCAAATAAATATTATAAATGAAATATATTGTATTATTCAATAATTCATAAATCAATTAATTTTCAGCTTAAATGATCAATTTTTATTCCTTCATTATAATATATGCTGGTTTGCGAATATATATTAAAAAGTAAATAAATTGTATTTAATCAATAATTCATAAATCATTGAATTTACAGCCTAGATGATCAATTTTTCTTCCTTCATTATAATATATGCTGGTTTGCAAATAAATATTCTAAATGAAATAAATTATATCTTCTGACTATAGAATTTTAGATAATCAATTAATGAAAAATCAATTAATTAACAGCTTAAATCATCAATTTTTATTCCTTCATTATAATATATCCCGGTTTAGAAATAAATATTAAAAATGAAATAAATTAAATCTACTGTATAGAATTTTAGATAATCAATTAATGAAAAATCAATTAATTAACAGCTTAAATGATCAATTTTTATTCCTTCATTATAATATATCCCGGATTACAAATAAATATTATAAATGAAATAAATTATATCTTCTGACTATAGAATTTTATTTAACAAATTATATAAAATCAATTATTTTACTGCTTAAATGATTAATTTTTATTCGTTCATTATAATATATCCCGGTTTAGAAATAAATATTAAAAATGAAATAAATTAAATCTACTGTATAGAATTTTATATAATCAATTAAAGAAAAATCAATTAATTAACAGCTTAAATTGTTGAGGATATGGAAATAATCTTGACTCGTGAGTTTAGGCTTTAAATGAAATATATTAAATGCAACAAAAATACATTGAGATGTGTACACTTACAGTATCTGTCCTACGACTGACCAAGAAACTTATGCTAAGGGTTGTCTCTACCTGGCTGCGCTATTGTACGACGCATATACGTGTACCGTTAGTCCGGCAGCCCTCTTTAATACTTTTATAAGTGTACCTGGGTACTTACAGCATATTCTATTAGATGTGAAGTTTTATATATATATATATATTGAAATATTTACTTTAACACCCTCCCTAAAACTTTACATCTTTACAATTCAATATCGCATTTATTCCTTAATCCTAATCTATGTCGTAAATATTCGTATCTCGGTTTTGGCAATGCCTTCGTGAATATATCTGCTAACTGTTCTTCGCTTTTAACATATGTTGGATCGATTTCTCCTTTATTATATAGATCTCTTAAAAAATGATAACGTACATCAATGTGCTTACTTCTCTGATGGAATTCCGGATTTTTTATTAATTTTAACGCACTTGTATTATCTATATATAACGAAAAATTAATGTCATTTATTTTACACTCTTGGAATAATTTCTTGAGCCAAATAAGTTCTTTAGCTCCTAATGCAGCACTTATATATTCTGCCTCTGTTGTAGACAAAGCTACACATTGTTGTCGCTTACTTCCCCATGTAATAGCCGCATTTGCAAATTTACATACAACGCCAGAAGTCGATTTTCTGGTCTCTCTGTCACCTGTATAGTCTGCATCGCTAAAGGCTTCAAGATTACCTTCCTTTTTATACAAAAGACCCATCTTCACAGTGCCTTTAAGATAGCGCAAGAGTCTCTTTATTAATTGCCAGTGATTTTCGCTGGGTTTTTCTAAATGTCTTGACGCTATACTTAATGCAAAGCTAATGTCTGGCCTGCTTATGGTCTACAAAAATAATAAATTTCCGACAGCTTCTCTATAAGGTGCATTACAAACATTTGTGTCCGCATGGGAATCATTATAGCTAGTTTCTATAGGCGTAGATACACTGTTTGCCTTATCCATATTAAATTTTTCCAACATATTTTCTATATATTTATTTTGATGAATAAATATTTCTCCATTCGTTAATCTATGGATTTCTGCTCCGAGAAAATTCTTAACATTCTTCGTACTTACAATTTTAAATTCCTTACTCAATTCACTAAATAGATTATCTATTAGATTTACATTTGAAGCTGCTACAAGTCCGTCATCAACATAAATACATAGTATCATAAACTTATCATTTTTATTATAAATATAGAAACAAGGATCAGCTTTACTTTGACTAAACTCTAAATTAATAACATAAGTCGAGAAACGCTCAGTCCAGCATCTTGGTGCCTGTTTTAAACCATATAAACTCTTTAACAATTTACATACTCTATTTGAACCGTCATTAAAGCCCTCAGGCTGTTTCATGAAAATCTTTTCTTTTAAATTTCCGTACAAAAATGCTGTTTTTATATCAAATTGACCAAGAACCAAATTCTTTTGCGCGGTAATACTTAATAACAATCTAATCGTATCAAAACGAACAACTGGACTGAATGTTTCTGTATAGTCTATACCTTCTGCTTGTGAATAACCTTTGATTACTAAACGTGCCTTGTATCGTTCCGAATTATCCGCGTTTAATTTTTTAGTAAAGACCCAACGATTATCTATAATTTTTTGATTTTCAGCCCTTTCAACAAGAATCCATGTTTTGTTATCATGTAGAGAATTTATCTCGTCTTGCATTGCTTCCTTCCAAAAAGTTCTCTTATCTGATTTCATCGCTTCAATGTAATTATAAGGTACTTTTTCCGCTAAAGAAGCAATTGGGCAACCGTAATAATCTGGTTGCTTAATAGTATGCCTATCACGCAGTTTTTTTGAGTAATCGTTATTTGGATTTAATTGCTCTTCAATTTCGCTATTATTTTCTACATCTTCCAAAGGATTATCACTATCGCACACATTCACACATTCGTCCTTTCTTTCAATAACTTTCGGTAATTCTAATTGTGTAATATTTGTTACTACCTTTTCCGGCTTAAATATAATATCGCGGCTAAAAACAATGTCTCTACGATTCGGTACATATATACGATATCCTTTACCTTCATCTAAATAACCGACTAAATATCCCTTAATTGCTTTCCTATCCAGTTTCTTTGTTTTCTCTGTAGGTATATGGACGAAGCATTCGGTCCCAAATACTCTAAGGGATTCGATACCTGGCCTTCTATTGTTCCATAATTCGTACGGCGATTTATTTTCATGTTTAGTAGGTCCGGTCTTATTTATTACATGAACTGCAGTGTTCATAGCCTCAGCCCATAAAAACATAGGTATATTTGGCTTAGAATACAACATTGACCGGCCCGCTTCTATTATTATGCGATTTTCTCTTTCTGCGACACCGTTCTGTTCGGGAGTATATGGCACGTTCATAGTGTGTTTAATCCCTTTATCATTTAGAAAATCCCTAACTTCATTATTGATGAATTCCCTGCCTCCGTCACTATGTAATTTTTTAATTTTTTCATTAAATTGATTTTCTATTTCATTACAAAAAATTTTTAAATAATTAATAACTTCTGACTTGTATTTGAGGAAAAATATTGACCTAAACTTTGAAAAATCGTCTTTAAAAATAAGCATATATCGTTTTTGACCTAAATATTCTATTTCCATTGGTCCGCACACGTCTGTATAAATAATTTCTCGAGGTCTAGTCGCGCGTTCAAGCTTCGGATGGAAACTTAATCGATGCTGTTTCCCATAAGCACAGCCTTCGCAGAAAAAATTATCATTTTTAACATTTACTTTAAAATTTTTCAAAAAACTTTTAACGTGCCGTATATCTTGGTGGCAAAGCCGTTCATGCCAGAGTTGCAAACTATCTACTTTTTCATTTGAGTTTAATTCTATTTTTCTACTTAAATTACATTCGGATTGCAGAACACGCATATTTATTTTATATAAATTTCCCAAATCAGACCCTGTAGCAATAATTTTTCCATTTTGTAAAAATAAACATTGCTTGCCATTTTTTGTTATGCTAAAATCTATTCCCTTTTTTGCAATATATTTTACAGAGAATAAATTACGTTTCATCTCTGGAATAAACAAAACATCATGCATCGTACCGGCCAGACATTCATTCTTAAGTAACATTTCAATTTCAATACTACCTTTGCCAAACGCATTCAAAAAGGTTCCATCGCCTATTTCTACCTGTATCGGTTTATCAAATTCTTCATACGCATTGAACCATTCTCGACGCCCGCTCATGTGCTCGGTGGCTCCGGAGTCGATTATCCAAATGTCGTCAGTTGCTGGTAGCGAAGTAGACTGGTTTCCCAAGAGACCCAGCTTTGGTGTTGAATGCCGCGACTCATCGTTATTACTAAAGTATTGATGTCTTGTTTGCCAATTATTTTTGCTGCTGCCTCTTTGACCATGATTATTTTTGAAGCAATTTTTACTTGTGTGACCTTTCCTTTTGCACACATAACACCTTACACAGTCCTTTTTCATATGGCCTATTTTTCCACAGTTAAAACAACTTACTTTTCCATTTTCTTCCTTATTTTTCGATTGCGGAGATGGCTCCTCCCTTTTAGAATAATTGCCTTTTGTTGCGAGCGCTACTGATTTTTCCTCGCCATCAATTTGTTGTTTTATTCTTGATTCTTCCAAATATAATCTCGTAGACAGATTTGAAAGTGTTCTCTTTTTATCGTCGACTGAGTCCCACGCACTATGAAAATGTTTAAACTTTGCTGGTAAGGTAGTCAAAATACGTGTAATCAGCATTTCCTCATCGATAGTCTTTTTAAAACTTTTCATTTTCATCGCAATTTCTTCCAATTTTGATAAATTATACGCGACATCTTCAGATTCTTCCCATCTAAATAAGAAAAACTGCTGTTGTATCATGCTTTCATTTTCATTGGACTTCATGTCGTATACTGTATTTAATTTAACCCACATCTCGCGAGCAGTTGTGCAGCTTAATATCATCTGAAGTGGTCTGCTTTCTATTGATGAAATAATCATCTTCTTTGCAGTCTTCTCGGCTTTTATATATCTTTTTAGCCTACTAGTGTCGTTTTCTTGTGGGCATCCGAAAGATCCATCACACACAACCATAACATCATCGTCATCCTCCAGATAAATTCGCATGGAAAAGATCCACTGACACCAATTATCTTTGTCGCGAAGCTTCTCAATTTTTTCTATTGACTGGTCCATTTTTGCTAATACAAGTCACAAAACTAATTATTCAAAAAAAAACCTTTACTCACTTTCACTATTTTATATCACGCACTATGCAGCCCTGGGCCCATAACCTGTTGAGGATATGGAAATAATCTTGACTCGTGAGTTTAGGCTTTAAATGAAATATATTAAATGCAACAAAAATACATTGAGATGTGTACACTTACAATATCTGTCCTACGACTGACCAAGAAACTTATGCTAAGGGTTGTCTCTACCTGGCTGCGCTATTGTACGACGCATATACGTGTACCGTTAGTCCGGCAGCCCTCTTTAATACTTTTATAAGTGTACCTGGGTACTTACAGCATATTCTATTAGATGTGAAGTTTTATATATGTATATATTGAAATATTTACTGTAACATAAATGATCAATTTTTATTCCTTCATTATAATATATACTGGATTACAAATAAATATTATAAATGAAATAAATTATATCTTCTGACTATAGAATTTTATTTAACAAATTATATAAAATCAATTATTTTCCTGCTTAAATGATTAATTTTTATTCGTTCATTCGAATATATGCTGGTTTGCAAATAAATATTATAAATGAAATATATTGTAATTAATCAATAATTCATAAATCAATTAATTTTCAGCTTAAATGATCAATTTTTATTCCTTTATTATAATATATGCTGGTTTGCGAATAAATATTAAAAATGAAATAAATAATATCATCTGTCTATAGAAATTTATTTAACCAATTATATAAAAATCAATTAATTAACAGCTTAAATAATCAATTTTGATTCCTTCGTTATAACATATGCTGGTTTGCCAATAAATATTAAAAATAAAATAAATAATATCTTCTGTCTATAGAATTTTATATAATCAATTAATGAAAAATCAATTAATTAACAGCTTAAATCATCAATTTTTATTCCTTCTATATAATATATCCTGGATTACAAATAAATATTATTAATGAAATAAATTATATTTTCTGTCTACAGATTTTTATATAATCAATTATTTAAAAATCAATTATTTTACAGCTTAAATGATTAATTTTTATTCCTTCGTAATAATATATGCTGATTTGCGAATAAATATTAAAAAGTAAATAAATTGTATTTAATCAATAATTCATAAATCAATTAATTTGCAATCTAAATGATCAATTTACATTCCTCGATTATAAAATATCCCGGATTAGAAATAAATATTAAAAATGAAATAAGTTATATCTTCTGTCTATAGAATTTTAGATAATCAATTAATGAAAAATCAATTAATTAACGGCTTAAATGATCAATTTTTATTCCTTCGTTATAATATATGCTGGTTTGCAAAAAAATATTATAAATGAAATAAATTAAATCTTCTGTCTATAGATTTTTATATAATCAATTATTTAAAAATCAATTAATTTACAGATTAGATGATTAATTTTTATTCCTTCGTTATAATATATGCTGGTTTGCGAATAAATATTAAAAATGAAATAAATAATATCATCTGTCTATAGAAATTTATTTAACCAATTATATAAAAATCAATTAATTAACAGCTTAAATAATCAATTTTCATTCCTTCGTTATAACATATGCTGGTTTGCCAATAAATATTAATAATAAAATAAATAATATCTTCTCTCTATAGAATTTTATTCAAACAATTATTAAAAAATTAATTAATTTACAGCTTAAATGATCAATTTTTATTCCTTTATTTTAATATATGCTGGTTTGCAAATTAATATGAAAAATGAAATAAATTATATCTTCTGTCTATAGAATTTTAGATAATCAATTAATGAAAAATCAATTAATTAACAGCTTAAATGATCAATTTTTATTCCTTCATTATAATATATACTGGATTACAAATAAATATTATAAATGAAATAAATTATATCTTCTGACTATAGAATTTTATTTAACAAATTATATAAAATCAATTATTTTACTACTTAAATGATTAATTTTTATTCGTTCATTATAATATATCCCGGTTTAGAAATAAATATTAAAAATGAAATAAATTAAATCTACTGTATAGAATTTTAGATAATCAATTAATGAAAAATCAATTAATTAACAGCTTAAATGATCAATTTTTATTCCTTCATTATAATATATACTGGATTACAAATAAATATTATAAATGAAACAAATTATATCTTCTGACTATAGAATTTTATTTAACCAATAATATAAAATCAATTATTTTACTGCTTAAATGATTTATTATTTTTCGTTCATTATAATATATGCTGGTTTGCGAATAAATATTAAAAAGTAAATAAATTGTATTTAATCAATAGTTCATAAATCAATCACAGTTTAATGGATCAATTTTTATTCCTTCATTATAATATGTGCTGGTTTGCCTATATATATTAAAAAGTAAATAAATTTTATTTAATCAATAATTCATAAATCATTTAATTTACAGCCTAGATGATCAATTTTTCTTCCTTCATTATAATATATGCTGGTTTGCAAATAAATATTATAAATTAAATAAATTATATTTTCTGTCTAAATAATTTTAGATAATCAATTAATGAAAAATCAATTAATTAACAGCTGAAATGATCAATTTTTATTCCTTCTGTTCAGTAGGAAAGGAGGTGACGTTGAAAACAGCAATAATGATTTCGATTGTTGATTAAATGTTTAATAACGACAATAACTAAATAAACAACAATAAATAAATAACAATAAACAAAACAATAGTACAGTAGTACGGAAATAACAAAGAATCTTCGTAACAGAGTATACGTCTAGCTCGTCGAAAGGTTGGTTTATAAGTGAAAAGGTAATTAGTCCTGGGCAGACGCTCGGGTCATCTCCCCCCGCCAGACAGCTCCGAAATTCCTACTTACACTTATATTTGTTGTACTATGTACGCGCTCTCCTCGCACTTGCCGCGGGACCCAAATAGCCACAGGTGACCTCCCCGGCCCCCCTGTGCTGAGATCTACATTTCTCGAGCCATAGCTCGCGTGAGATGGAAGCGCCTCGGTCTATACCAGATAGCCCGAGCGTCGGGTATACAGCCGCAGTCCTACCAAGTAGGCCCGCGCTGGGCGACAAAAGGAAGAGGCGCGTACCTTTCGCGAACGGAAAATTCCGGAGCCCGCTTGTCGGGTTCAATGAACCGGCGCCTGTCGCGCGCGCTTTTCCGCAAATCATAACACACGGGCCTTCTGCCCTTCGCCTCTGCTCCTCGCATAGAGCGTACAGTAAAATCAAACAAAGAAAATTTGCGCGGGCTTTTTCTGAGCATTTTCGCCGATATGCGGTGACGTATCCACGCCAGATCCTTTTGTCCGCAACAATCCTCCCCTTAGTACAAAATGCGCGTCATTTTGTACTACTCGCGAAACAATTTAATAATTTTGTGTACCGGTCGCGTGTATTCGCCATTCGAGGTCTTGATTTTCGCTACTCGCACGACTCCGTCCGGTCCGGGATGAATATCGCTTATTACACCTCGTCTCCACGTATTGCGCGGAGCTTGTAAGTCGACAACAAGCACCAAATCGTTAATTTGCAATGGGTCACTATTGTTAGCCCATTTAGTATGCGTCATTATTCCTGGCAAATATTCTTTGATCCAGCGTCCCCAGAATTTGTCGGCAAAGGCCTGCGCGAGTTGCCATTGTTTCCTTAAATTTATGTGCTGCATATCATAGCTACCTAATGAAATAGCGCCCGACGATGTACCTATAAGAAAGTGATTATGCGTCAGCGCCTCCGAATCACGCGGATCGACAGAAACGTGTGTCAAGGGCCTAGAATTGATGGAGTGTTCGGCTTCAGCGAGCACGGTTTGTAAAACTTCTTCCGCTGGCGCTACTTCGTGTAAACACGCGGCTAAGAGCGATCTTCACTGACCGGATCAACCGCTCCCATGCCCCGCTCATATGCGGTGCATCGGGAGGATTGAACTTCCATTTAAATCCATGCTGAACGGCATATTGCCTTTGCCTTCCTTCGTTTAGCTTCGCGATTGCCTCTTGAATTTCTTTCGACGCACCGTGGAAATTAGTACCATTGTCGCTATAAAGCACGCATGGATTTCCCCGCCTAGCTGCAAGACGTTGCACGGCCATGATCGCGGAGCTCATTGTCAAAGAATGTGCTAATTCCAAATGCACGGCTCGCGTCGTCAAGCAAGTGAAAATCACGCCCCACCGTTTTTCCCGACGACGCCCGATCTTTACTTGCATCGTGCCGAATAAATCGACCCCACAGTGACTAAACGGTCGCTGTCTCACTGCGAGACGACCTTCAGGCAGCGGTGCCATAATCGGGACCGCAGGTTTAGCTCTTTGTAATTTGCA
Source organism: Sycophaga agraensis (assembly GCA_018906755.1). NCBI lineage: Eukaryota > Metazoa > Arthropoda > Insecta > Hymenoptera > Pteromalidae > Sycophaga > Sycophaga agraensis. The sequence continues at coordinate 7,354 of JACCIE010000168.1, read as the reverse complement.
CGTTAAGCATCGGTGCACGATGAAGCGCAATGCGTTTCTGAGGCCTAAAATATAAAAATCCTGTCTTATTTCGTTGATCACGGTCTGATGACTTGCGTGTTTAAACCACCTATGGTAATCCCGAAGTAGTAGTTTCACAGCCGGGTGCTTGCCGTCGAGTATAATAGGTTGATTATTGAAACTCGCGCCCGCTTTCTTGGTTACTCGGCCCTTTGCACGAATGACGCCGTTCTCGTCTAACCAAGGACAGACACTTATCAACCTACTGCTCGATTTCATGGGTCTCCCTTTTAGCAGTGCAGCCAAATCATCTCGAAAACTATCTGCTTGTATTAATTTATAGCAGACTCGCGCTGCTGACGGTTGATCTAGCGCGACATATTCGCCCGATCCTCTCCGCCACCACTGAAAATATCTGTTTACGCGCTGTGCTATTATCAATAGGCCTTGCCATTCTAGCAAACGAGCGGTTAATGGCAATGACTCCGGAGTCGCGATAGTGAAAAATACTCGCGCCTTGCGACTTTCCAAGGCGTCTATTCGCGCCTTCTCGCTATCAGGCACCGATTTACTTTTCGGCCAGTCAGTTTCCGATTTCTTAAGAAAATTAGGGCCGGAAAACCACGCTTCTTTCGCGCCCGGAGTTTTGTTTGCCCACCTCGTAGCAAAATCTGCGGGATTCAGGTGTGTCGGCAACCAATGCCATTCCGAACAAGTCGAGATTTCGCCTATCTCTCCGAGGCGATGTGCGACGTACGTTTGTCGCGTGCGCGGCTCGGACATAATCCATTGGATCACCGTTTGTGCATCCGACCAAAGGAAATGTTTATTTATTTTTACGTCGAGTTCACTCGCAGCCGTATTTATTAAACGCGCGCCGAGGAGTGCAGCTTGCAATTCGAGCCGCGGCACGGAGAGCGGCTTTATGGGGGCGATCTTCGATTTCGCGAGTACTAATGAGACATGCGCCGGACCTTCTTTCATTTCAAATCGCAAGTAAACTGCTGCGGCGTACGCTTGGAGACTCGCGTCACAAAAAACGTTGCGCGCTTTCGTATTCCGACCCTTTCGGTGTCAAGCATCTCGGGATGCGTAATGCGCCGATACTTTGTAAATCAGTTAATAATCTTAGATAATCAATTAATGAAAAATCAATTAATTAACAGGTTAAATGATCAATTTTTATTCCTTCATTATAATATATCCTGGATTACAAATAAATATTATAAATGAAATAAATTATATCATCTGTCTATAGAATTTTATTTAATCAATTAATTAAAAATCAATTATTTTACAGTTTAACGGATCAATTTTTATTCCTTCATTATAATATATGCTGGTTTGCGAATAAATATTGAAAAGTGACTAAATTGTATTTAATCAATAATTCATAAATCAATTAATTTACAGCTTAAATCATCAATTTTTATTCCTTCATTATAATATATCCTGGATTACAAATAAATATTAAAAATGAAATGAATTATATATGCTGTCTATAGAATTTTAGATAATCATTTAATGAAAAATCAATTAATAAACGGCTTAAATGATCAATTTTTATTCCTTCGTTATAATATATGCTGGTTTGCAAAAAAATATTATAAATGAAATAAATTAAATCTTCTGTCTATAGATTTTTATATAATCAATTATTTAAAAATCAATTAATTTACAGATTAGATGATCAATTTTTATTCCTTCATTATAATATATGCTGGTTTGCGAATAAATATTAAAAATGAAATAAATAATATCATCTGTCTATAGAAATTTATTTAACCAATTATTTAAAAATCAATTAATTAACAGCTTAAATAATCAATTTTTATTCCTTCGTTATAACATATGCTGGTTTGCCAATAAATATTAAAAATAAAATAAATAATATCTTCTGTCTATAGAATTTTACATAATCAATTAATGAAAAATCAATTAATTAACAGCTTAAATCATCAATTTTTATTCCTTCATTATAATATATCCTGGATTACAAATAAATATTATTAATGAAATAAATTATATTTTCTGTCTACAGATTTTTATATAATCAATTATTTAAAAATCAATTATTTTACAGCTTAAATGATTAATTTTTATTCCTTCGTTATAATATATGCTGGTTTGCGAATAAATATTAAAAAGTAAATAAATTGTATTTAATCAATAATTCATAAATCAATTAATTTGCAATCTAAATGATCAATTTACATTCCTCGATTATAAAATATCCCGGATTAGAAATAAATATTGAAAATGAAATAAATTATATCATCTGTCTCTAGAATTTTATATAATGAATTAATGAAAAATCAATTATTTTACAGTTTAACCGATCAATTTTTATTCCTTCACTATAATATATGCTGGTTTGCGAATATATATTAAAAAGTAAATAAATTGTATTTAATCAATAATTCATAAATCATTGAATTTACAGCCTAGATGATCAATTTTTCTTCCTTCATTATAATATATGCTGGTTTGCAAATAAATATTCTAAATGAAATAAATTATATCTTCTGTCTATAGAATTTTAGATAATCAATTAATGAAAAATCAATTAATTAACAGCTTAAATGATCAATTTTTATTCCTTCATTATAATATATGCTGGTTTCCGAATATATATTAAAAATGAAATGAATTATATATGCTGTCTATAGAATTTTATACAATCAAATAATGAAAAATCATTTATATTACTGGTTAAATCATCTATTTTTTTTCCTTCATTATAATATATGCTGGTTTGCGAATAAATATTAAAAAGTGACTAAATTGTATTTAATCAATAATTCATAAATCAATTAATTTACAGCTTAAATCATCAATTTTTGTTCCTTCATTATAATATATGCTGGTTTCCGAATATATATTAAAAATGAAATGAATTATATATGCTGTCTATAGAATTTTATATAATCAATTAATGAAAAATCATTTATATTACTGGTTAAATGATCCATTTTTATTCCTTCATTATAATATATGCTGGTTTGCGAATAAATATTGAAAATTGACTAAATTGTATTTAATCAGTAATTCATAAATCAATTATTTTACAGCTTAAATCATCTATTTTTATTCCTTCATTATAATATATGCTGGTTTCCGGATATATATTAAAAATGAAGTAAATAATAACTTCTGTCTAAAGAATTTTATATAATCAATTATTGAAAAATCATTTAGATTACTGGTTAAATGACCTATTTTTTTTCCTTCATGATAATATATGCTGGTTTGCGAATAAATATTAAAAAGTAAATAAATTGTATTTAATCAATAATTCATAAATCAATTAATTTGCAATCTAAATGATCAATTTACATTCCTTCATTATAACATATCCTAGATTACAAATAAATATTATAAATGAAATATATTATATCTTCTGTCTATAGATTTTTATTTAACCAATTATTTTTTAATCAATAATTCATAAATCAATTAATTTACAGCTTAAATGATCAATTTTTATTCCTTCATTATAATATATGCTGGTTTGCGAATATATATTAAAAATGAAATATATTATATCTTCTGTCTATAGAATTTTATATAATCAATTAATGAAAAATCATTCATTTTACAGGTTAAATGATCAATTTGCATTTCCCTAATAATGTATCCCGGTTTACGAATAAATATTAAAAATTGAATAAATTGTAATTAATCTGTAATTCATAAATCAATTAATTTGCAGCTTAAATGATCAATTTTTATTCCTTCATTATAATATATGCTGGTTTGCGAATATATATTAAAAATGAAGTGAATAATATCTTCTGTCTAAAGAATTTTATATAATCAATTAATTCTGTCATTATAATATATGGAAAAATCTTAATTAAATGATCAATTTTTATTCCTTCATTATAATATATGCTGGTTTCCGAACATATTATGAAATGAATAGAAATATAAAATATTTTTATTCTGCTTCATAGAATTTTATATAATCAATTAATGAAAAATCATTCTACAGATTAAATGATCAATTTTGCATTCCCCTATCAGAATGTATCCCGGTTTACGAATAAATATTAAAAAGTGAATAAATTGAATCAATTAATTTACAGCTTCAAATCAATTTTTATTCCTTCATTATAATATAAATATATATTAAAAATGTATGCTGTCTTTGTCAATTATGAGATTTTTATTCCTTCAGATAATATATGCTGGTTTGCGAATATATATTAAAAATGAAGAAATAATTATATCTTCTGTCTATAGAATTTTATTTAATCAATTAATAAAATCAATTAATTTACAGCTTAAATGATAATTTATTCCTTCATTATAATATATGCCGAATAAATATTAAAAATGAAATTGTATTTAATCAATAATTCATAAATCAATTAATTTACAGCTTAAATCATCAATTTTTATTCCTTCATTATAATATATGCTGGTTTGCGAATATATATTAAAAATGAAATATATTGTATCTTCTGTCTATAGAATTTTATTTAACTAATAATATAAAATCAATTATTTTACTGCTTAAATGATTAATTTTTATTCGTTCATTGTAATATATGCTGGTTTGCGAATAAATATTGAAAAGTGAATAAATTGTATTTAATCAATAATTCATAAATCAATTAATTTACAGCTTAAATCATCAATTTTTATTCCTTCATTATAATATATGCTGGTTTCCGAATATATATTAAAAATGAAATAAATTATATCTGCTGTCTATAGAATTTTATATAATCGATTAATGAAAAATCATTTATATTACTGGTTAAATGATCCATTTTTATTCCTTCATTATAATATATGCTGGTTTGCAAATAAATATTCTAAATGAAATAAATTATATCTTCTGTCTATAGAATTTTAGATAATCAATTAATGAAAAATCAATTAATTAACAGCTTAAATGATCAATTTTATATTCGTTCATTATAATATATGCTGGTTTGCGAATAAATATTAAAAATGAGATACATTGTATTTAATCAATAATTCATAAATCATTTAATTTCAGCTTAAATGATGAATTTTTATTCCTTCGTTATAATATATGCTTGTTTGCGAATAAATATTAAAAATGAAATAAATTATATCATCTGTCTATAGATTTTTATATGATCAATTATTTAAGAATCAATTATTTTACAGCTTAAATGATTAATTTTTAGTCCTTCATTAAAATATATCCTGGATTACAAATAAATATTATAAATAAAATATATTATATTTTCTGTCCATAGAATTTTATATAATGAATTAATGAAAAATCAATTATTTTATAGCGTAGATGATCAATTTTCCTTCTTCTGTTATAATATATCCCGGACTAGAAATAAATATTAAAAAGTAAATAAATTATATCTTCTGTCTATAGAATTTTATTTAACCAATTATTTCAAAATCAATTAATTTACAGCTTAAATGATTAATTTTTATTCCTTCATTATAATGTATCCCAGATTAGAAATAAATATTAAAAATGAAACAAATTATATCTTCTGTCTCTAGAATTTTATATAATGAATTAATGAAAAATCAATTATTTTATAGCGTAGACGATCAATTTTCCTTCTTCTGTTATAATATATCCCGGACTAGAAATAAATATTAAAAAGTAAATAAATTATATCTTCTGTCTATAGAATTTTATTTAACCAATTATTTCAAAATCAATTAATTTACAGCTTAAATGATCAATTTTTATTCCTTCGTTATAATATATGCTTGTTTGCGAATATATATTAAAAATGAAATATATTGTATCTTCTGTCTATAGAATTTTATTTAACCAATTATTTCAAAATCAATTAATTTACAGCTTAAATGATTAATTTTTATTCCTTGATTATAATGTATCCCAGATTAGAAATAAATATTAAAAATGAAACGAATTATATCTTCTGTCTCTAGAATTTTATATAATGAATTAATGAAAAATCAATTATTTTATAGCGTAGATGATCAATTTTCCTTCTTCTGTTATAATATATCCCGGACTAGAAATAAATATTAAAAAGTAAATAAATTATATCTTCTGTCTATAGAATTTTATTTAACCAATTATTTCAAAATCAATTAATTTACAGCTTAAATGATCAATTTTTATTCCTTCATTATAATATATGCTGGTTTGCGAATATATATTAAAAATGAAGTAAATAATATCTTCTGTCTAAAGAATTTTATATAATCAATTAATGAAAAATCATTTATATTACTGGTAAAATGATCTATTTTTTTCCTTCATTATAATATATGCTGGTTTGCGAATAAATATTGAAAAGTGACTAAATTGTATTTAATCAATAATTCATAAATCAATTAATTTACAGCTTAAATCATCAATTTTTGTTCCTTCATTATAATATATGCTGGTTTCCGAATATATATTAAAAATGAAATAAATTATATATGCTGTCTATAGAATTTTATATAATCAATTAATGAAAAATCATTCATTTTACAGATTAAATGATCAATTTGCATTCCCCTATCATAATGTATCCCGGTTTACGAATAAATATTAAAAAGTGAATAAATTGTATTTAAACACTAATTCAAAAATCAATTAATTTACAGCTTCAATGATCAATTTTTATTCCTTCATTATAATATATGCTGGTTTCCGAATATATATTAAAAATGAAATGAATTATATATGCTGTCTATAGAATTTTATATAATCAATTAATGAAAAATCATTTATTTTGCAGATTTATGCTGGTTTGCGAAAATATATTAAAAACGAAATAAATTATATCTGCTGCCTGTAGAATTTTATATAATCAATTAATGAAAAATCATTCATTTTACAGGTTAAATGATCATTTTGCATTCCCCTATCAGAATGTATCCCGGTTTACGAATAAATATTAAAAAGTGAATAAATTGTATTTAATCAATAATTCATAAATCAATTAATTTACAGCTTAAATCATCAATTTTTATTCCTTCGTTATAATATATGGTGGTTTGCGAATATATGCTAAAAATGAAATATATTATATATTCTGTCTATAGAATATTATTTCATCAAGTAATAAAAAATCAATTACTTTACAGCTTAAATTATCAATTTTCATTCCTTCATTATAATATATGCTGGTTTGCGAATATATATTAAAAATGAAGTAAATAATATCTTCTGTCTATAGAATTTTATTTAACCAATTATTTCAAAATCAATTAATTTACAGCTTAAATGATTAATTTTTATTCTTCATTATAATATATGCGGGTTTGAGAATATATATTAAAAATGAAAGATATTGTAATCTTATTCTATAGAATTTTACTTAACCAATAATATAAAATCAATTATTTCTGCTAAATGATTAATTTTTATTCGTTCATTGTA